>CM074285.1:23517207-23519707 GCA_037194245.1 Opsariichthys bidens | reverse complement strand
CATAACATAATATAATCTTACACTATACACTACACTTAACACTATATGAATCCAACATTTCAATTAATTTATGATTATTATGACTATCATTTTTATTATTATTATTATTATTATTGTTGTTGTTTTTAAACTAAATTTATGCTGAATTATTAAATTGAATTAAATTAAATTCAATAAACTGTAAAACATTCAAAATAATGATGTAATTTATTTAATTTATTATAATTTATGTAAAACAAAAAAAATGATAAAAAATAGATAAAAAAACAATTAAAAAAAATTTACATGCAAAGAGATTAGCCAATCACAACAGAGATCATTTATATATAGAAGTCTCAAAGTAGCAAAACAGCCTGTTTACTTTCTAAGGGGCGTAAAATGCTCTTATAAAACATTGACCACCACTGTAAGGACTGGGGGGAGGGTTAAAAAAAAAAAAAAAAGAAAGAAAAAAAAAAAAGAAAATGTTGCAAAAGTATAAAATATAGCCCTTTTGGCATCCATAAGCATATTTCGTCATGTTAAGAAAAAAGATTTTCAATACAAAATGAAAATAAAACTTAAAAAAAATACTTACAATACTGTGCGGATTATTGTTTGTTAGAAGTGTTTGATTCCAAACTCAGTATAACTGAATATGCTCAAATCCTTTCACCACCCCTCAGACTAGCTGTTAATGTCCCAATCATTTTAAAACTAACTCCTCAAATCATTCTTACGTCACACTATTACGCAAGAGCGGTAGGTGGTATGCCTGTGTTGGCGTGCGTTCGTGTTATCTGATTAAAGACGTGGGGACGGGGATTTGTAAAGACAGGCATATGGTTGTGTAGTCATGAAAAGAGTCATGTGAATGAGGTGATCTACTTGAAGAAACATCACGTCCCGCGTAAGGCTCCGTCAGCAGTGTAACAACTCTAATGAAGTTTAATTGGTCACACCTGCCTTCCCGAGAAACTGTCTGGTTCTTTCAGACACAATGTCTGTCGTTGAGTTATGTTTTGAACTCTACTGTTGCGGTCAAGCAGGAAGAGAGGGTTACCGAGGCCGAAGGGAGGAAATGTTGACATCAAGATCGAGGCGATAAAAACCTGACGTGCTGGAAATGATGCTGATGAGAAGGAGGTGGATGCTTCAAACCGCACCACAAAACAGCGTCTCTTACCTTTCACTTTGAGATAATGTCCTCCGAAACGATACGCCTCAAAGTGGAGTGAGAGTGGCGTGTTCGACTGGTCCAGGAATAGATCGACTCGGGATAATTCAATGCCCTTGCGCTCAAAAATTGGCCCGAGCACCTCTCTAAAGAACAATAAAATGAGCGTGTAAGTTCCACAGCCAAAATGAACAAATCAAAATCAAATAAACATTAGACCTTCTGAATGGAAGTTCAATGCAAATACATTCAAATACATTTTGACCTAAAATATTACGCAATGAACACATTAACTACCCATTCAAAGAAAACACACACTTTATTAGCTAGAAAAAACTAATTCTGTGTGGTGAGAAACTGAGTCTCCTTTGCAACCCCAAGAGATCCCATTGGTTCAACAGGCTTTTATAATGGGTGGTATTTTTAGCGCCTGGTTATAATTCCATTCTGATTTATATTTATTTCTTTATGATTTAAACCCATATCAGCAGCAATAACTATATTCATGGCAATCAGCAATATCACTTCAATACATTGTTTTTAAGCCAAAATCGCTAAATTATTGTAAACAATCACTATATAAAATCAGGCATATATTTCTGATTTATATAGTTTAAAATGAGTTATAATGACATTAATGTCATGTTGGTTCATATACTACTATATAATTGTGAAATCAAGCATTTTTCATTCTTACTGTTTTTTGTTAGCTTATGTACTAGCATAGCAAACATCTACCTGATTAGCCTACTATATATATATTATATATAAAATATATTATATATATATATATATATATATATATATATATACACATACATACACATATATACACATATATATATATATATATATATATATATATATATATATACACATACATACACATATATACACATATATATATATATATATATATATACACACACATACATACACATATATACATATATATATACACATACATACACATATATACATATATATATATACATATATATACAGTACTGTGCAAAAGTTTTAGGCAGGTGTGAAAAAATGCTGTAAAGTAAGAATGCTTTCAAAAATAAACTTGGTAATAGATTATATTTATCAATTAACAAAATGCAAAGTGAGTGAACAGAAGAAAAATCTAAATCAAATCCATATTTGGTGTGACCACCCTTTACCTTCAAAACAGCATCAATTCTTCAAGGTACACTTGCACAAAGTCAGGGATTTTGTAGGCATATAGTTAGGTGTATGATTAAACAATTATACCAAACAGGTGCTAATGATCATCAATTCAATATGTAGGTTGAAACACAATCATTAACTGAAACAGAAACAGCTGTGTAGGAGGAA
>CM074285.1:23389707-23507207 GCA_037194245.1 Opsariichthys bidens | reverse complement strand
GCAATCAGTCGATCGTCCCCTCCTCTTACCTTCCACATCACGGGATGTGCGCAGGCCGCCCCATCCATGGGCTTCCATGGTTCACGGCGATCCATGGCAGCAAAGAACAGCACTTCAGTACCCTAAACCTCATAGAAGGGTCCCGATACATCCCCTTCCCCAGAAAATGTCTAATTAATCCAGTCCCTTAGTGTCTAGTCAGGTTAAGCGCTCATGGGGGCAGGGCAGTTTAGGGTAGTCCTGGTCTTCCCCAACGACCAAATCAGTCTTCAGATGTCCAAAGCCCCTCTAATCTGAGGAGCTAATCAACTGCTGTGCACTCTTGATGGGGCGGTGGAGATTAGATTTGGCTCATCTCTTTCTCAGACTGAATTCCACCTCGAAAGGGTTCTACCCCGAGGAAGAAAGGCAGCCTCGGCTCCATAAAGTTTTTAAATAGAGCTTTCTTTTAAATGGGCCTTGTTGTCTGTAATAGGCATGACATGGTCTACCACAATGAGCACAATTAGGTTAGGTGTACTTTCATGTTTTTCAGATTCAAGGGCTTGTTGGGCAAAGCTGCAGCTGTTTTAAAAGGCACGAATGGTCAAATATGGATTCAGTGTGACCACACAAATCACTTTAGAGCAAAGTTAAAGGGATAATTCACCCAAAAATGAAAACGCTGTCATCATTTACTCACCCTCAAACCTGTATGAATTTCTTTCTTCTGCTGAACACGATAGAAGATATTTGGTCTGTAACCAAATTGTTAATGGACCCCATTGATTTCCATAGTATTTTTTTCATACTATTAAAGTCAATGGGGTCCATCAACTGTTTGGTTAGTGACATTCTTCAAAATATCTTCTTTTGAGAGAGGTTGAGGTTGAGTAAATGATGACAGAATTTTCATTTTTGGGTGAACTATCCCTTAAAACGCTGGTGCATGTTTAAAGGGTTAGTTCGCTCAAAAATGTAAATTGTGTCATTAATTCCTCTCCCTCATGTCGTTCTACACCTTCGTTCATCTTCACAACACAAATGAAGATATTTTTGATGAAATCCGATGGTTCAGTGAGTCTCTATTGACAGCAACACTTTCAGATGCCCAGAAAGATACTAAAACATACTTAAAACAGTTCATGTGAGTACAGTGGTTTAATATTATAAAGTGATGAGAATACTTTTGTGCGGCAAAAAAACAAAACAACGACTTTCCAGCAACACCTAGCGATGGCCGCTTTCAAAACCCCGCTTCGAAGTTTTACGAATCTTTTGTTTCAAAGTCACGTGAACTATTGAAATTGTGAAACACTCAAGACGTAACGAATCTTACAAATCTTTTGTTTCGAATCAGTGATTCAGAGCGCCAAAGTCACGTAATTTCAGTAAACGAGGCAGTGTTTTGAAATCGGCCATCCCTAGATATTGTTGAAAAGTCTTTATTTTGTTTTTTGTCACACAAAAAGTATTCTCGTCGCTTTATAATATTAAGGTTGAACCACTGTACTCACATGAACTGTTTTAAATATGTTTTAGTATCTTTCTGAGCATTGCAAGTGTTCATTATCTTGCTGTCAGTAGAGACTCACTGAACCATCAGATTTCATCAAAAATATCTTCATTTGTGTTGTGAAGATGAACGAAGGTCTTACGGGTATAGAATGAGATGAGGGTGAGGAATTAATGACACAATTTTCATTTTGGGTGAAATAACCCTTTAAGCCCAAAGTATACTTGGTTTTTAGATGTATTCGGGGGTCCGCGAAGTGTCGCAAATTTCGTCACCAGAATAGTACAAGCGTACTGTTAGCACGCTGCCTGATTTTTCTAACCACACGTACTTCGTACGTGCAGTTCGCACATGCGCACAGAATTTGCTATGCACTAATTGTTCTGGCCTGGGCCGTTGTTTCACAGCAGAAAATGAAACTTGAGATGGAACAACAACAAAAGACAGGTGACTGTATTCAACGGCATACACCCGAATTGACCAGCGCTTGTGTGAGGGGGTTACGAGATAGCCGCAGCTT
The DNA here is from genome assembly GCA_037194245.1 of Opsariichthys bidens. Lineage (NCBI taxonomy): Eukaryota > Metazoa > Chordata > Actinopteri > Cypriniformes > Xenocyprididae > Opsariichthys > Opsariichthys bidens. The sequence continues at coordinate 23,505,192 of CM074285.1, read as the reverse complement.
TAGTTTAAAATAATATAAAGACATTTTCATCGGTCATAGCTTTTGGAAATGCATAGGACAAAGATAGCAGGAAAACGTGCATATATACATGAAGAGAGTGAACGACAGTGATTTAACACACAAACAACAACAACTATCGCAAATTACAGTTTTTATAGTGGGGATTATGACTGATAAGAGAAAAGACGACAGGTCGTTCCTCTTTACAGTAAAACGTCTTGCTCCGGGTTCAACAGAACAGCCTGTATACGCACATAACCGTGTGTTTGTCATGAGCCGCTGTTATGACAACTGGCGGCTTCTCTGTGCTGCCAGAGATTGGAGAGCCGAGCTGAATCACCGGTAGGGACTAATGTTCCCTGATGAGTTACGGCACATTTGTCTGAAGGAGAACGGGATTCATTGCCGTTTATGGATCGGCTGAGAGTGTGAACCTGACCCCGGGGCAGTGACGAGATGCTCCATCTACACCCGTTTAGTGATTACAGTAAAGTGATGAGGAGAGAGATGGTAAAAATGAGAGTAAACAAGACTAGCTTTGCTCCAAGAAAGCTTTCTCACCGTCTACTATCTACTTTGGGAGGTAACCTCTAATACAGCATACTACTGATCTGACATCACGGACACATGATTTGGCTTTTCTCACAACGGTCACTCATATTACACAATTAGCGGTCCTTAGGAAGTGCAGTGAAAACCCTTCACTGCAGCAGACTCCAGTCAGTAGAACTAAAATATAAATAATAATAAAAAAAAATCTGTAATTTTTGGTCATTTAAAAAGCTAAATGAAAATAAAATATAAATATTTGATAAACATCGGAAATTAGAAGTGTCACCTTGCCAAATAATTGGAAAAAAAAAAAAAAAAACGGTATCGTCTTTACAGAAAAGGTTTTCAAATTTAGGCCCAAGGATTCCCTGAGGTCTGGAAAAAAAAAAAAAAAATTAAAACTAATAAAAAAATAAAAAAAAAGACTAAAATGTAAACTAAAACGAAAATTTTAATTGTAACACTTTACAATAAGGTTCATTAGTTAAACATGAACTAACCATGAGCAACACGTTTGTGACTGTATTTACTAATCTTCTTAATGAAAAATACAGTAGTTCATGTTAGTTCACAGTGCATTAACTAATTTTAACAAGATTTTAATAATGTATTAATAAATGTTAAAATTAACATTATCATAGATTAATAAATGCTGTAGAAGTGCAGCTCATTATTAGTTCATGTTAACTAATGAACCTTATTGAAAAAGTGTTACCTTTATCATTTATATAAAAAATAAAATATAATTCAAAATATTAATAAGCATATAGTATTATATATATATATATATTTATATATATATAGTACTATATAAATTATACTAAAAATAACAATTAAACCAGAAAAGGGTTTTTTTCCATTAGTTCAATGCTAAGCAGAAAATATGAGGCTGATGTTCTGTAAAACACTAGCTACTTCTCAGTCCACCATTGGACTTTTTTTCCCCTCAATGGGTTGTGATGCATTCTGGGAAATTAGTTCAAACATAGCATCTTAGTAGGCGGAATAATGTGGTTATTGTTCGAAACAACCTCACATCTGGAGCAGACCTTTGTCTAAATAAATAAAAAAATAAATACAATAAAATTATCACTCAAGAAGCCATTTCAAATGTTATAAATGAAACGGAACAACTGAAACAGAAAGACTCTGAAACAGACTTCAAGCACTGACCAAACAGTTAGGAAATTAAGGGACCCTCAGCTAGGGATCAAAGCCAAGGACAGCTGTGTGTGTGTGTGTGTGTGCTGTCTGATTTTGAAGTTGGGCTGGATTACCCATGGGCCTCAGGAAGGGGCGATGTGCTTGGAGTGTGGAGGTGAATGTAAGTGAACAGCAGAGAGAAACAGACAGCTGTGAACGCACACAAGTGTCCAGAGGGGCTTATCGAATTTAGGGACATGTGGCACCATTCTTAGCTATGTGGACACTCACAACAAACACAAACCTGGATTTAGTTAAAAGGCACAACATGTAATTTTTCACCTATTCGAAACAAAGGCGTAGCTTTATGACGCCGAGATTGAGCGTGGAATCATGGGAGTTGCGGTCTTCATCTCACAGCCGGTGGAAAAGGATCGGGATGGGACTCATGGATGCGATTATTAATGTTACTGTAGTATGAAGCAGAGCAGAAGCGAGTGTTGTGGAGCCGAACGAGGCGCTGGAGCGATTGATAATGAGAGACGAGCGCGACACACGCCTCACGAGCAGCGGGACTTTTATTATTACATAGTCGCCTCTTCCGGTCAAGCGTATGTGGCGTAGCGCAGAACTGTTTATCATATTAGATACATTTGAGTGTGTTGTAAATGCCTTTATAACGTAACTGGGAGCTGCTGGGAGACACTTGTTTCACACTGCTGTAAGATAGATCCATATTAGAATATCATTAATGTAGGATGGCTTGTGTTGATAAATCAGTCCCTCCAGAAAAACGCGATTATGCGATCGCTTGATTTCATGCATAATCAGCCAAAGTCCGCATATTTATGCAGGGGTCGCATTTTTTCAAATATGCCGCACTTTCGCCGCATAAATTGCCGATTTCAGCAAGAAAAATATGCGGGGCTAGCATGATTTCATAATCCCTGTATTTTCGTTGCAAAAAGGTCTCATATCTTAGCAGAAAGTTGAAAAATGTTGCGTTTACTTCACACAAGTAAAGCGCCATTATTTTCCCCCTATTGCCATGGGAACCTCATGAAGTGACGTAATTACGCGACGTGAACGTCATCTGTAAACCCCGCGGTGAAACCATGATGAAGCACGCCAGTAATTCTCATTTGCCAACAAAAATAAGCTCAAAAGACCGCGCGAAGCAGTTTCCCAGTGTGTTACATGACGCTGTATATTAGTAGTGTGTAAAATAATTTACGTTGCAGTAAGAGATTGCACTTTGTGCACCGGAAGCACTTCATTTAACAAAAGATGTCTGTTTTGTAGAGCTACCTCTGTTAAACAGGAAGCACACATTTTATTTTTTTATATTTTATTTATTCATTTTTACAGAAGTTGAATATTTCTTTTGTAAAGCTACAGAACTTATTTGACTCAATGTTTTGTAATTTTGAGCCATGTGTTGATTAAGGTCTGAAATAAAACAGAATGAGAACTTCAATATTCTGTGATTTAGTAAGCCTGCTTCTTTACATTAAGGAAGTATCTAGTGAGAACAGGGTGTCGGGGAATCACCTTTTTTTCCTCTTTTGCATCAAAAACCGCAGTTTTTGCAAGTTCCCGCAGTTTCATCGCATAAAATTGCAAAAATATCCCGCATATTCCATCGCATTTTTTAAGAAAACGTGCCGCATAATCAAGGATTTTTGCCCGCAACAATCACAAAAAAATCCCGCGCTTTTCTGGAAGGACTGATAAATGGCATTATTTTTAAAACACTGTATGATGGAGAGAATGCTGTATTACGGTAACTAAAAATAAAGCCGCATCTGATAATGCAATGTTAGTCACTTGACAAAATAGCATTTTTCTCTGAGGCACGGTAAAACACGGTACTAGTGGAAAATCAAGAAAACAAGATCCAAACAATAAGACTAACAGTGTTGGGCTAAATAATGATTTTCTGTCTATGAATGTATCCAAACAGTTGTTCCCTTGTCTGATAAAACATAATATATGAAAGCGTCTTTGGGGTTTCCATAGCTTCTACAAAATAAAACAGTAAATCTGGGGTACCGCAGGTGTGATGTCATTGATGGGCGATGCAATGGGACGGGACACTTGTCAAAATTGCTTATTTCTGGATTCTTGGAAACACCTGGGATAATGCAAGTACATAAGTCAACAAAATATATAACACTATTCTAGTGGGTATTATAATCCAAAAATCTTGCCTTTAAAAAGGTGCACAATGTTTTTGTTGTTCAAAAATAAACTAAATTTAGTCTCATCTTCCAAAACAAGCGCATTACCCTGATTCACTGATGGTAAGCCAATATAAAAATGTTTCTATTTTAGACCTTTTGGGATGGTTTTCGCAGGACGTGTCCGTATGTCACCTGTGTGTATCGTCATATCCGAAAATAGAGAAAAGCTTACTTTGTCAAAGGTTAGTTGTCACAACGAGTGAGAAAAGTTGACAGGGAGCAGCTAAATCTCCAACCTACGGTGAAATCACACGCTTTAAAAAATGCAGAATAGAGGAGAGTCTGCTGGCAGGAAGAACGCGACAGAGCTTGTAAAAAAACAAGAATCGACACTGGCTTGTCTTCTCAGAGATGGCGAGAACCGAGGAATTTGAAATGTTTAAAACTGAAGTGGAGATGCCGCTTTTATTACTCAACAGGTTTGGTGTTTTATTGTACAGATAAATTTCACTGATCACTTATTCATTGTAAAGCATCATCTATTGTGGAGTCATTTTCATCCACACGGAGCCGAAACAACCAAAACAATGTTCTTTCACAAAATACATGCAATTTTGTCTTTTTAAACGCTAGAGGGCAAAAAGTTACATAGTGTACCCTTAACAAAAAGCTCAAAAATCAAATTACTTGTCACTGGAAATGTGTTTTGCTCCTCGTTGCGACAGATAAAACATCCCCATTTATCAGAGCTCATTCATCTGAGGATTATGATGTTATGTGGGCATTAATAATTTCATGCCCTCATCTCCCCCCCCCCCCTTCAATAATCTTTCACGCAATTAAGCCTTGATTTGCAAAAGCTTTTCGTGAATGAAAAAATCATTTTTTATATATATATTTTATCAGCATCAATCTGCAAAGATGACCTGGCGTGAAGGGGACCCATGGTGAACAGGTCCTGTGTTCTATATGTGATAAGCATGTTCTCCTGTATGTATCTGGTGGAGGGGGTGCTGTGCATACAGTGTGAAGAGTTTCAGGTCAAAGGTCAAGTGCAGTGTCCTTTAGTGCAGGATTAAACGTTCTGCCACAAAACTGAGCACCTGTTCCCTTCAAATGCACAGCTCGCTCGGGCTTACATAATGTACATTTTCATCCCTCTTTCGCACACAGATAATTGTGTCAGCATTTAATCTCTCCTTTCACGGAAAGCTGCATGAGAAATTTGCCCTCGCCATTTCGAAGGGCGAATGAAATGATGTGCGAGAAACAAAGAACCATGGAAAAGACTGGGAATGGCAAAAAAATGCTACTTTGATTATATATAACTTTTTTATGTTTTGTCTAGTCAACACTGAATAATAAAAATAATACTAAAATCATAGCAGTCACAATTTTCCAACACCAATATGTTTTACAGGTTGTTGTTTTTTGTTGTTTTTATAACATCTGCAGGTCCACAATGGGTTTTTTGCCTAACAAATACTGCTTTGATTGTAAAAATAATCAATCAATCAATCAATCAATCAATCAATCAATCAATCAATCTCTCTCTCTCTCTAGCCGTTCATCCATCTATTCATCTATCTGTTCATTTGTTCATCCATCCATCTATTCATCTATCTGTCCATTCGTTCATCCATCTGTCCATCCATCTATCCATCAGTTCATCCATCTATCCATCTGTCCATCTATCTATCCATCTGTCCATCTATCTATCATCTATCCATCTATCTATCTATCTGTCCATCCGTTCATCCAGCTATCTGTCCATCCGTTCATCCATCTATCTGTCCATCTCTTCATCTATCTATCTATCTATCTATCTATCTATCTATCTATCTATCTATCTATCTATCTATCTATCTATCTATCTATCTATCTATCTATCTATCTATCCGTTCATCTATCTATCTGTCCATCCGTTCATCCATCTATCTGTCCATCTCTTCATCTATCTATCATCTATCTATCATCTATCCATCCATCCATCCATTCATGAAAGCCTCATGAAATCACTTAAGCACAGTTTTCTCTCCTTGTCTTGACATATTTCCTGACATTTAGGTGGGCTCATTTATTCAATTAATAATATTTTTTTAATAGTACACCACACAGGATGTTTTGCTACAGCCTCGTGGGTTGAAGGGGAGGGACATTATCATTCTAGAAAGCATTTAATTAGACCCTTTTTGCAGAGACCTGAAAGTTACATTTTAAATGCATATACAGAATATCTGTTAAAAGTGAACTTTTAGGAGTACTCCAGTATACGGATTACCTCAAAGAGAGAAGACATGAACTACAAGTCACACGTTCAATGTGGCAAAGCTAAAGAATAGCTTGACTTCAAGAATAGCTTGTTCAACTACTAGGAACTCTAAACTGGGTAACAGGAAATGCTAAAACTCAAACAGAGGGACTTTACAAAATTGAGCAACATCGAATAAAACTTGCAGGGCGAAAATTGTAAAAAGCACACCGTACTAGTACACATACATTGCATAGGCATGCAAATGCCTCACATGATTGCATATACACTACCTGAAATAAATGTAATTAATTAGTTAGTGAAGGTCACACCCAAACAACACGTTTCCCACAGTTCTCTAGATTTTTCCACTCTTACCATATGAGATGTGAAACTGGATTGTGCTGGAGCTGTGGTGCTCATGTGGGAGGCACAAGTTTGAGTCAGTGACAAAAGTCCAACCAAGACCTGAAACTTGCCGGCTTCAGTTTCTAACTGAACCACCGAATCACCATTGCATCTCACATGCACTGCTATAGTACAAACACCACACCTATGGACACGTTCACTTACCGCCGAATGCATTTTTGCACTTAAAAACGGCAAAGGTGGGCCGAATCTGAAACAAGCTGATATAATCAGCACTTTTGAAGAGATGCTAGTGGCATCAAATTAAGATACTCCGTTTGTTTAAGGTAGGGTTATTATAGTTAACTAAAATCATATTTTTTGTTACTTGAAATAAACTTTAACCGACAACAAAAACTTCTTGCGGAAGCTCAAACGTGCTGCGTAACCAATGAAGTTCATTCTCGTGTGTTATGCAAAACGTTTGAGCTTTCTCAGGAGGCTTGTTCTCGTCAGCCGTTTATGTTCGCTGATCGATGATTATCTGCGAGTATAAGCCTAAATGAAATCTGTTCATCATAAAAAGCGATCGAGTCCATTCCGAAATGTTCTGAACTCATATGGATTCGTTTTACGATGTCTTTATGAACATTTTGAAGCATCAAAGTTGCAATTGGCTGACTATGGAGGGACAAAAAGCTCTTCATTTGCGTTCTAAAGATGAATGAAGGACTTACAGGTTTGGAACGACATGATTTCATTTTTGGGTGAACTAACCCTTTAACTTGATGTACCGAAATAAACTGAAACGGAATAAAAATGAATAAAAACTACAAAAGCAAAAACTAATAAAAATGACAAAAACACCCCAAAATAAACTTTAAAATTAAAAACAGAAAATATGAAATTAAATGAATTCAAAATATTAATAAAATCTATAACAGTATCTCAATAATGCTAGATATTCCGTTTTGTTTGGGTTTCGTCTGTGGAATAATCCAGCACTTTTACTAATGTTTTTCACTTGTAATGAAAACACAAACAGATTGAAGTGTGATGATTAAAAACCAGGCTTAAAATCAGCCCAACCCACGATAGCATCATGGTGTGAATCACTAAATGACTTATTTCACATTCAAGCAGCTGTGAATGTCCCGTCTGACGCTTATGACGTCTATAAACACTGACACGCTCTCACTTAAACACAACAGACCAAAACATACATTCACGCTGATTCATATCCCTCGAGTTCAACCCAAATACAGTTATCTGTCAAAATGCACTTACTAAACACCCACCCAGAACACCGTTAACTACACTAATCCAACCATTTAGAGTTTCGTTAGAAGTCTTAAAGACTCTGCTGTGTTTTTTCCCTCCATTTATCTAATATCTTACGAGGATATCAAAAAAAAAAAAAAATGGGTGTGAACTTAGTCAAAACTTTCCATACAAATAGTCAAGAAAACTCGTGTCATGGATAATGGCACAGCATTGTTAACCTTACTAGAAGTTCTTTAGTTTGCAAACTACACCCAGACACATGGTGTGGTTAAGCAATTATGTGATTCAGCAATTACGCAACTGAAGTCACAGCCAAACATCTTTTCATTTCTTTGCTTCTGTGCGTATAGAGAAAACGACCAGTGAAGGAAGTGAAATCAGAGCGGTTGCAGTTTGCCTTCTGGACGGAGAACTGCCACTCTCGCCACAGCCGTCGACTCCAAAACAAGCGTCTGGCCCGTAAAAGTACACATTAAAAGAAGATAGATTAAAAAATAAAACGGCATTTACGCAAACCGAGGCGTGTTATATTAGGTTGGTTCGCCACGCTTTGTTTTCATGGAGTTCTCTTAAACTGGGGCTAAAAACAGAAAGCCAAGTTATTGCAATGCTTTTGAACAAACTGAGTCCATATGGTTTTCAGCTTGTTTTTTAATCATAAAGGAATAATGTTATCCAATCCAAACCTTCTCGCATAATCTCTTATATCTCCAAACCAAAATACAAATGGCTACTTTTTCATAATTTCCGTGCAAGTCATAATGATCCAATGGCACCAGAAGAACCTTATCCACATTGTTTGTATGCATGGACAATCCTACCATAAATGGTAAACGTGTACGTATACAGGGCTGGGGAGTAACGAAATACAAGTAACTTAGTTACGTATATTTAAAATACAAAATTTGAGTGACTGTATTTCATTACTGTGACATTTTAAATGGGTGGTAATCAGATTACAGTTACATCTGAAAAGTGTTTTACATTACCAAAGTGATTACTTTGAGTTTTAATGTCATTTAAACAGCAATTGGCTGAAAAAGCAGAGTTAAGTTTCATCAACATTTTAATACTTTTTAAGAGGGATCATAAAAATGTTGTTATTTTTATTTAGTTCTGTCCTGAACAAGACAAAATGACTGAATTTTTTTTTTTTAAATTGCCCAACTGTCAACTTAACTGTCCTGTCATGACCTGATGATCCACAATGTTTTCATGTTTTGTGATAGTTGTTTGTGAGTCATTGTATTATTCACTCGTCACTGCAACTTTATCACAATTTGTTTTTTCCACTCACAATTGTGAGTTTGCATTTCACAATTCTGACTTCATATTATCACAATTGCAAGATTTAAACTCACAATTGCAAGTTATAAAGTCAGAATTGGGAGAAATAAACTTGCAATACTGACTTTTTTCCTCCAATTGTGAATTTAGTATGAGTTTATATCTCATAATTCTGACTTTATAACTCACAATTGCAACTTTATTTCACGCAATTCTGAGGGAAAAAGTCAGAATTGTGAGATAAAAACTTGCAATGACCTTTTTTGTGTTTGTTCCACACTTATTAGTATTCCAAAGTATTCTAAAGTATTTAGATTAAGTTACTAAACTTGAGTAATGTAACGAAATGCGTTACAAATTACGTTTTAAAGCATGTATTTTGTAATCTGTAGTGAAATACATTTTAAAAGTAACCTACCCAGCCCTGTACGTATACCACTCAAAAGTTTAAGATTAGTACTTTCTATTCATTAAGTAATCCTGAAAAAATAAGAAATGTTCCTTGCACAGCAAATCGGCATATTAGAACGATTTGCGAAGGACCGTTTGTTCAAAACCGCAACAATTAAACGTGTCACACTTATCCCCAAGTTGGATTAAACCTGCAAAGTATTAAAGTTTGAAGCATTTATCATTACATAATTTGTTTGACACAGTACACACTGTGCAGAACGCAGCTAGCAGTATTCCAAGCAGAGACGTTTTTTGTCTCCAAAAGAGATAAAACTAGTCTAAAGCAAGTAAATGACCAGAATACGAGAAGTCACAGAAGTATGCAGGCAGGGGCTAGTGACTGATGGGTCAGAGCTTTGGGTCAGTGGACATCCGGAACAATTAAGAGGAAAGAACGCATTACCACACCAGTGGCCCAGATGCACGGAGTCCACGCTCTAAATTTATCCTGTTTAGGCAAGCAGAAAACTGTCATATTATAGACTATTTTTATAATTTATGACCTTTTTGAAGTTAGACTAGCCCTGCTCACAATAAGCATTCATTTTATGATCTAGGATATTCATCAAAATGAATTTTTCCACAGAAGAAAGTCACATGTTTGGTAAAACAAAGGTGGGTGGAATGAATGATGACAGAATTTTCATTTTCAGGTGAACTATTTAGCAACACTTTACAAAAAGGTCTAATTTGTGCCCTACTATTATTCCTAATTTTGTTTTAAACGTCTTTTACGCATGCATGCAAGCTCAAAAATTATTTCAATTTTCTCATATTATCCACTGCAGCATCACCTCTTTTCTCACACTGTCTGAAATGTGTTAATAAAGGATTCAGTCTCTCTAAACCTCTCCTTTCCGAAAGCTTACTCTGCTCTGATTGGTCAGATGGCCCAGTCTGTTGTGATTGGTCTACCGCTTACAGCTCGTGTCGGAAACTAAACGTCCAATACCATATCTGAATTTCAGCTCCGGATCTTCCTCGGCACTTTATCGACAGTGATATGAACAGTAACGATGCCGTTGATTCTCCCGTATCAATTCGAGCCGGAGTCCTCATCCAAAATGGATTTTCTTCTGCATCGCAGAAAACCGTATCAGTTGGGTTGAAAATGGACAAACCCAGCGGTTGGGTTAAATGTTTGCCCGCAGTTTTACTTAACTCAACTACTATTTAAAAATGACTATATGGCTGGCTTGAAATGAACCCAAAATCAGACAATTTTTAAAGGCAACAATAATCAAAAAGTGAATAAGCAATGTAATTACTATTTATTAAACTTATTAATAAATGTTGATTTCCACCTTATTTTGGATATTTATATACATATTTCTGGTCCATTTTAAGCAAGCAATATAGTAAAACAGAAGTTGAGTTAAATAAATATTTTGTCCATTTCCAACCCAACTTGGGTTGTTTTTAACCTAGCATTTTTTAAAAGTGTAGCTAATAAAAATGTCCATGCTAATGTTAACAGACAGAACTTCTGAAAGCCTATTAAAATGATTAAGTAATGGTTGAGATTAACGGTAACACTTTAGTTTCGGCTCCAATTCTCACTATTAACTAGTTGCTTATCAGCATTCATATTAATAGGATATTGGCAGTTTATTAGTACTTTTAAAGCACATATTAATGCCTTATTCTACATGATCACATTCTACATCCCATAATCCTACCCAATACCTAAACTTAACAACTACTTGCTAACTATTAATAAGCAACAATTAGGAGTTTGAGACAAAAGTCATAGTTAATAGTGAGAATTGGACCCTAAACTAAAGTGCGAACCTTTTTTTAAAGAAGTATTGTTCATTGTTAGTTCATGTCAACTAATGAAACCTTACTGTAAAGTGTTACCGCGTTTATTCGTACAAATCAATACGGTTCATCTAAAAAACTTGCATACTAAGAAATCAAGTTCCAGTGGAAGTGCTCGAGCTCTCATTTCCGGACAAAATCTTCCAGAATGAACCTGCAGCTTCAACAGCCAGGCAGGTGAAAGCAGAATAATGTAGCCACACTTCTGTTTGTTGTGTCATGGTTTGAGTCAAGAGCACACCACAAATGACCAGCAAACAAACAGTCTGGTTGACCAGCCCATTCACAGAAGCTGATGACAAATGTCTGCAGGAGTGGTGTGGGATTTCCACGCTTTCACGCTATTTGGTCACCATGAACTAAACTTCCTTGAGTGACTAATACTGAGACAGCCTTTTAAAAGTAAACCTGTGGTTCACGTACACTGTACTGCACAATCACTTCCCTCAAAAAGCAAAGTTCACCCCAGGCCAATAGAGTTTGCCGAGTCTGGGACAAGGTCTCGTGGCCATTAAATGAAGACTATTCTAGTTGAAAACAGACTTATTTTAGTTCTCTCCTCTCCCAATTGCTTTTCCACACATGTCAGTGCCCCAAATAAATAATAAAAAAAGGTTGCAAAATAGATTTTTTACAGTGATGCCAAATAAGAACCATTTTTGGTTCCCCAAAGAAGCTTTCGGTGTCAGTTCTTAGAAGAACAATGTTTTATTCTTAATGTGAGGAACATCAACAATCTAAAGAACCTTCAATGGAAATTTTCCATGCAACCATCAATTCCAATAAAGACCCTTCATTTTTAAGAGTGTAAGTATGACAAGTCCATCCGTGCAAAAGGAGCAGTGGAGAGCGACTAACTTCACTTTTTTCGCAAGAAACATTCCTCTCAGTGTGTGTTTCAACATGTAGCATCAGCAAAACCAAACGTGCACACCCACACCCACACCTGGAAAACAGCCATCATTATCACAAAAGTGAGCAAGAATCTGAATTACAATGCAATTTTTTTTAGACCGATTTCTGAACTTGAGTCAAAATGAGACAAAAATTTAGGACTTAGTATTTCTTACAAAGCAAAATGAAAACATGCACTCCGATTTCAGAAATCGCTGAGAAAGTGTGAAAACTCAGACAATTTAAACCCAACTTGCATAGTTTGTCACGTGTGTACAAGACTTGCTTAAACATGCTTTGAATTTATATCTAAAAAGTTAAATCCTTCACATTAAACTGAATGACACAGAGCAGTCATTTAAGAAAGAAAAACCCATGGAGGCATAAGGTCTACCCATCTGCCGTCTAACCAGAGTCATATGAACTGAAGACAGAAGCGGAAAACTCACCAGCAGCTGCACGCAATCTACTCGAACTCTTGTCAAGTGCGCTGAGAGAGCCGTCTCAAACTCCACTCTGACGCAACGCTGCTATCCATAGCTTTAGGGGAGGAATAGGAGGAGAAATAGACATACAGGAAAGAGGGAGGGGAAGAGAAAGAAAGAAAGAAAGAGAGAGAGAAAGAGAGAGTCTAGAAGGAAGTGAAAAGAGAGGGAACGCTACATTCAAAGTTGATTTCTCTCGAAGTAAGGAGAGAACTACATCTCAAAGTCCAGCTGAAAAATAAAAATAAAGTAACAAAGAAAACTCAAAGCAAAGAAAACCAAGTCTCAAACCGTTCTTGCATGAAAATATGAAAATATACAAATCACTACAAAGCTCTTGCAAAATAAAATAAATTATAAAAATATCCACAAATACAAAATGATTAGATTTTGTATTTGTCTAAATTTCTTTTCATTTTATTTTGTATTTTTAAATCGAAAAATATAGACTAAAATACAAAAATAATTGAATTTTATATTTTTTTTATTTTATTTTAGAATTTTTTACATATACACTGTGTGTGTGTTTTTGTGATTTATGAGGACACAGATATGTATAATGACATGGGTATTACAACGGAAACATGAAATTTAAGGACATTATATGAGTCCTCATTTTTAAAATAGCTTTAAAAACATACTAAACAATGTTTTATTAAAAATGTAAAAATGCAGAATGTTTTCTGAGATGTGTAGGTTTAGGGTTAGTGAAAGGGGAGAGAATGTACAGTATAAAAACCATTATGCCTATGGAATGTCCTAACTAAGATATACATATATATATCCGTTAAAAAGTTTGGGATCTGTAAGATTTTTAATGTTTTTAAAAGAAGTCTCATCTGCTCACCAGGATTGAATTTATTTAATTAAAAATACAGTAAAAACTGTAATACTGTGAAACATTATTACAATAACTTTTCTATTTGAAAATATTTTAAAATGTAATTAAACTGTAATGTTTCTTGAGCAGCAAATCATATCGGAAGGATTTCTGAAGGATCATGTGACACTGGAGACTGGAGGAATGATGCTGAAAATTCAGCTTTGATCACTGGAATAAATTACATTTTAAAATATTTTCAAATAGAAAACAGTTATTTTAAATTGTAGTAATATTTTACAGTATTGCAGTTTTTACTGTATTTTTAATTAAATAAATGCAGCCCTGGTGAGCACATGAGACACTTTTTTAAAAAAAATGGTAATGTATATATATATATATATATATATATATATATATATTTTTTTTTTAATTAAATAAAAATATAATATTAATAAATATATAATATTAATTAAATAAAAACAGCCAACCCCCCTTTTTTCATGACAATTAAGGAGATTTTCATTACCATAATGTGCCCGGATGTTTTACCAGATTTTTTTTGTCGCTCTCATTACAGTATTATGGTGGTTTTTACATTATTAAATGCTGTAATACAATTATTTATGTAAATCAAATTATGAGCTGCACAACAAACACTAACATTATGTTTTAATACTAAATTTAAGTACTATATATTTTAGAATTATAGAAATTGTTTTTGTATTATGGTAATGAGAATTGAAAGGAAAAACTATTTTCATAATGCAAAAAAAATCCTAATAAATCACATGATACTTCATGGAATTTAAAAGTACGCCATTATTACACCATGTAAAATAAAACCTAGAAAGAAATGTTTTATTGAATGACCATAATCCTAAAGTTATTCACATGGAACTTTGAATAATAGCATTAGTATTGATTCAGAAAAAAAAAAAAAAAAAAAAAAAAAACATAACATCATGGTACTGCAAGTATAATTTTCCAAGCATGCAAAACTAGAGTGTGGGATTAGGAAAAGCGAGGGGGAACCTGAACATATCTGTCCCACCCCAGTCCGGACCTGCACGCTCACCCCGCTTACTTTAACATGTTTAAACTCTTCCCACTACTCATCGTCATCCCAAAAAAAAACAAAAAAACATGCAATTTGCTGCCGAAATGTCAACATACGCATCACACACACATGACACAACCAACAAAAATAAATGACCAAACATTAAAAAACAGAAAATCATTACAAATAATTGCAAGGAATGTCTCCCTGGCATTCTATATGATGCACTCACCAGCAGTCGGTCCGAGTCGCACGCGTGTTTGCATGTGTGCATGTTGCTCCGCACTTCTGTACGCCAAACCGATGTCTTCTATTCTCTTTCCAGGGTAAACTGCACCTTCTGCAGCCTGGCAGGATTTGTTGGACCGTGGTGCTTTCAATCTAATAACTCTGTAAGCTGGTGTGTGTGTGTGTGTGTGTGTGTGTGTTATACAAGGTGAATGTCTATCCCTGGAGAATATCCGTGTGGCATTTCCTTCTACGCCGACGCCGTTTAGACCCCCGGGCGGTGTTTGTGGGACTATTTAACTGCCTGTATACGAGAATGTGTCGGGAGGAAGACATCAGATATAATCTTGTTGACAGTACAGTATGTAGAGCGGGACCCGGTGCATGTTTACTACAACGCCCCCATCCCCGCACACACAATGAAGATAAACTGCGGGTTTCTAAAGAATTAATGTTTTTTATTTTAAGTCTACTTATTTCATTCTTTGTGTCGATTCTCTTGTGTAAGTAAGTATCAAGAGCTCGTGGAAATCATACTTTTTTTTTAAACCACACTTGGCGAATAAAGCTACTTATGTTAACTGATTCACCTAAAGGTGATTCAGGATCAGAAATTGCTTTAGTGGATTCTTGAGGAGGAGAGATGAACACAATCTGGGAAAAGTGCTAAAAAAAGAAAAGAATTATATACTGTATACTGATATCGATTCCCAACAAACTGTCATTAAAAACATTACACATCTCTGATTCTGATTGGTCATTCTGTGGTCATACACTGTGAAATATATTGTGTACATTGCAGGATGGAAATATATAGCGCTATTGACACTTCAGAGGGATGAAATGCATGAATGAGTAGATAAAGAGCGGGACATGCTTGAAGTTTAAAAGAGCTAGAAGTGCAATATATATATATGACCACATGGAGGACCGGCGCCTACACACGACCACAACGCAGTCCTGAAGTGTCAACAAGTGCAGAGATTGTGTCAACTAGATCATCCTTCCCAACAAACCGTCCCAAACAGGCATGATGAATACGATCTTTAACTAGATGGAACTGGATTAAATATTGTGATTGCTGAAATCCCAAATCGGACTTGTAACTGAATCATAATCAAGTACTTTTCGCGGTTGGCCAGAGGAGAACTGGTTTCTCCCAAGGTTTTTTTTCTCCTTTTTAGTCACCTGTTGGTCACCTGATGTCACCTATTGGAGTTTGGGTTCCTTGCCGCTGTCGTCTTTGGCTTGCTTAGTTGGGGATACCAACTAAATTAATTTAAGCTGGACAATGACACCATTTCTTTAAGAGCTGCTGTGCTGCCAAAATTATTTGCCAATTATTGCTGTAGAGCTGCTTTGACACAAGCGCGGTAAAAAGCGCTATATAAATAAAGGTGACTTGACTGGAAAGGGACAGTGCTCGTGCGGACTGGTGCACGGCCGAAGTGCGCACACAGAAAGCCACAAATCGCAAAATTAGGCTCTCTTTCACGTCTTTTTGTGCTCGATTGTTTGACCACACGCGTCAAAATGCCCATTGTGTGCAGTATTCACGTAAACACAAGTGAAAGTAAACAGTTGGGTGTAAACCGGATGCGTATCAGTATAGTGGATGTGTGCGTTTGGTCTTAAAGTGACGGCAGCATAATAAACCTGCTGCTCTGTGTGAACTAAACAAAAGAGAAAATAACTTCCTGCTCTTGACTGAATAACTGTTTTAGCTTTAATAAGAATAGATTTATATGCATAGTCTTCATTCAGTGAAATACAGCAATTATTTTTTTAAACATTTGATTATTAAATTTCTAATTCTAATTAATTAAATAAACAAACTGTACCTGAAAAACTTTAATTCATGTATTGTATTTGTCCTATTGTTTGTAATTTGCTTATTTTTTCTCCTTTTTAATACAGAAATGAGACGAAATAACAAATTAACTATATTGTGATATATATCGTTATTGTGAAATAAATCATATCATATCCTGAACTAAGAATTTGGTCATATTGTCCACCTCTCATTTGCTGTAGCTGTGCTCTCTTTCTTTTCATGTTATGTTTTTTTCAATTACAATCCACCATTCACTGTCCATTTCTTTATTTTATTTGGTAAGTTGGTGTGAATCAAGTGAGACGGGGGTAGCTGCAGCTTGGAGTAATGGGCGTGCCGAACGAACTGCGTGTTGAACGGTTTTCCATTGGTCGCGTAAACTGCCTGTTCCGCATATATTATATCAGGTCAATGATATTTGATATCACCAAACCCAACCCCTACTCCTAAACCTACCATCACAGAAACATGTGACCAACACTAGATTTAAATAAAAACTTATTTTGGTTGATTAATAAGCCTTTGTAACTAGTGAGGACCAGTCAATGTCTCACTAGTGAGTTGAGAAAGTATTTCACAACATTAGTGAGGACATTTGCTGCTCATAAGCATAGTCAAAACAAGTACACCATCTCTCTCTCTCACACACTCATACTCACAAGAGTACGTGCGTACTGTATGGGCACAGCTGGATTTTTGTACACGCAGATTAAAAGTGCGCATTTCTTTTTTTTTGTTGCAGTAATTAGTTTATCCACAAGGTGGCAACCGTGCCCTGGGGGCTTCGATTCACAAGGTAGTCAAAGAAAACTTGCATAAACAGAACAGACCAGAACGCATGCAAGCTACAGTGACGATGGACGCCTACATAGACCAGAGATTGTGCAAAGAGGTTAGAAAGTACCCTCATTTGTACAACTCTAGCATCAAAGAATATTAAGTTGTTTACATAGGTTGTAACTCGTGGCGAGAGATTGCTCCAACTGTGCATGTGTCCAATGCCAGGATACGTGTATGTGGACTGTGCAAGGCTTGTGCGTACGACTGTGCATGTACACAGGTATACCCAGGGCCTTAATGTGGATTCAAACAGTAAGAAAAAGAAACTTTAGCCTTTTATTTGCACTTACTAATTTTATGTGTACATTTGCTAATTCCTAGAAAAAAACTGGTTTAAATATCTTAATAAATCAAAAAAATTGTTTTACTTGTATTAAGAGCTTGACTAATTTTGGATTTAGTTTGAAATGTCAAACTTTCATATGTAAATTTATGAAATAAAAGAACATCATAGCTTAAAGGAAATTCTGATATTTTTGTATTGCCATTATTTTCATGACTATTAATCATCTCATTTTAGTATTAAAAAAAGACCCTGCTTAGAAAGGTCAAATATCAAAGTTTCAAATGTGAATTTACGAAAAGATATAAAAATGAAAGTATATAAGCAACAGATCTGTTAAACATTTTATTGTGCTCGTTAAAGACATTGTAAATAAGTTATTATAAAGTGTTTAAAACATTTAAAAATGGAAGGTAAAATTAATTTTAAAAAAGACCAATCAAAAATAATGATAATTTTTTAAAGCACTCCCCTCTTTACTGACATTAGCCATGTTTCCAATCGCCTTCATGCTGGTTGGAAACACCAAGATAAATTGTAAAATAAATTGTAAAAATAATGCCTGAGCCAAAGTCTGTCATCAGAATGATTTGGTATAATGACCAACCAGAAGCTTCTCACACGACTGCATTCATAAACACCAGACACCAGCGTTTACTGCATTTCGTCTGTGAGCGCTGAGGGGCAAGACATTTATAATGTAGAAAAAAAAGCGCCACAGTGGCTTCCCCGATTGCAGCAACTTCCATTTTTATTCCGGATATTTTGCACCACTTTCCCGGGAAGTGACGATCTTATTCTCTTGAACACATGGGATAGAAACCATAATTTATTTGCAAATGTTTCATGAGATATTCCCAGTTAAATTCGCAACTCTGAATGGAAACACAGCTATATTGTCCGACCAAACAGATCTGGCATCATTGGTGGAGCCAACTTTGCTGTGTTGAGCCGGTTGACACGCTCAAATAAACGGTGTTTTGAAACCACCAGGGAGCTGCTCATGTCACGCAAGGCCCGTCAGTCAAACCTATGAGGAGCAAATCCTAATGAACCCCAAAACAGATGACAGCACAGCGTAAGTTTACAGAGATTTACCTCAATACTACATAAAGCACCACACCCTCGACAAAACACGCTCTGAAAGGCAGGTTTTGTTTTAGTTCTGCTTTGTTATTGCATCAGCATTATTTCCAGGATTAGAAACTTAGGGCGTAAAATATGTTTGACGTACCAGTCCACGTGAGTCATAACAGGTCCACCTCTCTGATGATCAACTAGAACTGATCTGAGGTTTAAGAGCTCTCTAAACAAAAAAATAAACCACGC
Organism: Opsariichthys bidens; assembly: GCA_037194245.1. Classification (NCBI taxonomy): domain Eukaryota; kingdom Metazoa; phylum Chordata; class Actinopteri; order Cypriniformes; family Xenocyprididae; genus Opsariichthys; species Opsariichthys bidens. The sequence goes on along the minus strand of CM074285.1, from coordinate 23,486,097 downwards.
TGAGCTTCACTTAAGTCCTCTACAATTAGCTTCCTACCGTGTGTGCGTGTGTGTGTGTGTGTGTGTGTTTGGGGAATAGTATCCCATCCTCCAGAACCCCCCGCTGTCTAACGCAATTAAAAGAGTCTATATTTAAAGAGGCAGACAGGATCAATTCAATTACCCGAGGGGATCAGGTGCTCCGGGCAAAGCAATCAGGAAGATGCGGCACAAGTGCTTCAACACTTTGACACCCATTTGACACAATATAGCCCGTTTATAGTCCTGCCCATGTGTTGTGATTGTTCGATGGCTATGATAGTCAGAATATCTTGAGGGAAGGTGCAGCGATTTCAAGCTTGACAAAAGAAAGTTCCTTTATTAGCTACAGTTCACAGTTATAATATTTTTAAAGAAGCCTCTTATGCTCATCAAGACTGCATTTCTTTGATCAAAAATACAAAAACTGTAACATTGTGAGATATTATTACAATTTAAAAGTACGGTTTCCAATAGATTTTAAAATTAAATGTATTCCTGTGATGCAAAGCTATAAAACATTTTAATGCAACCTTTTATCTCACAATTATGACTTTCTTTCTCAGAATCGTGAGATATAAACTCGCAACTGTGAGTTATAAAGTCCAGTTCTAAGGGAACAAATTTGACCCGTCGCAAACAGTTTGATTGACAGGTGATCTGACCAATCATAACCCTGAATCCGCCATTTTGTCCGACAAAGCAGTCAGGGGACTTGAACTTTCAAAATTGTGTGTAATCACATCTTTCCGCGCTTGAAACAACATTCCTTCTGATGTTCATTCATGTTTATTTGATGCTATAAATGATCTAGTATGAAGAGATGATCTTGAAGGAGCTACAGCGATCTGTCACGACACATTAAAGAGACACTAGACGCTATTTATTGTTTAAACTTCTTTAAAAAATGACAATATTTTAAATATGAAACCGTTCCATACGTTGTCAGTGTCCTCTTTGCTCCAGGATATATTTTACACTCCGTGAGAACATGATGTGTGGCGTGAGAGTGCATGGATTGTCGGACATAGCAACAGTAACTAAAGGGGGCGGGTCTTTGCAAAGTTAATTGCGAGTTTATGCCTCACAATTCTGAATCGTGAGATAAAAAGTTGCAATTACTCGTTTTATTTTTTATTGAGTGGCGAAAGCAAGCTTCCATGCATTTTCAGCATCATTACTCCAGTCTTCAGCGTCACATGATCCTTTAGAAATACATGTTCTAATATGTAGATTTGATGCTCACTAAAGATGTTTCTTAGCCCTTGGAGAGAGTATGTATTTGTATAGTGAGAGTAAATGTATTCAGTCCTTGGAGAGTGCAAAGCTTGACCAAATGAAAGAAAACATTTGTGATCTGGATCAACTGAATAATTGTAAAAACTTCGTCAGGAAAAAAAGCCATACGGTTGGTTTATGAGACAAACAGACTGAATCTAGTTTGGTATTTACTGAGTCCAGTGAGTTGAAAATCAAATTCAATCAATTAATTGAAGAGGTGCACTCAGCGAGCGTTAATTTTGGAACCTAAATGCATTTCGCAAATAACAAAATGCAAAGTGCAAAGAATCTGTAAGTCATGCGTTTCAATCTCATCCTCCTAGTGGTATTGCCGTTTTCTCGTCAAAGTCTCATATCTGCTCCATCAGTACTGGAGAAACAACTAGTCATCCTGCACTACACTGATAACCATACACAGAGGAGAGGTTTAAATTGTCCATTTCTGAGAAAGCAACATTACGCAATAGCTTCTTTTGCAAGAAGGTGTGCAAACCCGCCCGCAAACACCTGACACTGTGACATGTGTCAGCTGAAACTATTAAAATGGCCAAATATTTGTCAGTCATATCTTTGCCATTTATTTGTGTGGCATCATTTACGAAAACAAAAACACTCATGTGATTGACCAACGACCGGTGTCTCGTCCACCGCTCAAAAAGGTTCGGCATTGAAAAGCCATTATCCAACTCAGTCCACATCCTCTCCACCACATCGCCCTCAATGCCAGCAGACGCTCCAACGGCGAGCGGTCAGTGACCATCACGCGATAGTGAAGTAATCTGTCCATTCTTTGACAAAGGAAACTGCTCATCTGGGCCTTTGCTCGCTCATTTCATCTTATGAGCCATTACCTTGTCCATTCAAGCTTTATTTATGCTTTCGGTGGTTATTTAATGGCATTACAATCTGTGGGGAAAATTCAACTACGACTGGTGCACACATCTTAATTCAGACACGGACGAAAGAAAACACGCGCTGGATCCTGAGTGCAAAAGAAAGGGTTCGTACAGAGACTGTAAAATGCATTTCAAGGACTTTTCAAGCTCTGCTTTTTTGGTTTTCAAGGACTACACTTAGAGATCTCACTTATCAAACACTGTCTTTATTATCTTTCAAATTCTAAGAAAGGTGAATAGAAAATATACTAATAAAACAAAATGGTACAAAATATTTATAAAGCACTCAAATTTTCAGTACGTCGAAGAGAAAAAGAGACAGGAGACATAAAATTCTATGATTCTATGTTTTTTGAACTGAACCACAAAGTAATTATATTACAATTTAATGACTTGTTTGCATTAAAAATACTTTATTTTTTTTAAGAATTCTTTACACTCAAATTATAGATATAAGGATTGTAAAATACAACTTATATATTAAATACAAAGTTTAAAAAAGCTATTATTGTATATTATAATATTGGTGTACTTGGTACAGAGTATGTTAATGACGGATTTATTAAGGAATTCAGTGCAAATTACATCGTTACGCCAGTAGGTGGCAGCACTGGGCTGTCATTAAAGAGCAAATTAGTAGACAATTCGTTAAAAAAAAATAAGGATTCATTCTGGATTCAAGTAAGGAGGAAATCACTTTAACTTTGAACAACGCCTTATAAAAGGTGCAACCGAAAGGATACTATGACAAAGATATCGTTTTCCACATTCAATATGATATTTTCCCCATGAATATATGATTGACCTGAGGAATTAAAGCAAAATGGCTCTGAATCTATCCGCTGCAGCCTAAATTTTGCGAGTAAAGTTTTATTGATGAAAATAAAAGTCTAATTTCATATAAGCCTATACTGTCTTTGAATAATTCAAGCACTTTTCAAGTACTTTTTCATAAATATGGCTGTTTTCAAGGGTTTTCCAGGACTTAAATTTCAAAAAGTCAAATATTTGGAAAAATAATGTCAGTAACCAAACAGATCTCATCCCCCATTGACTACCATATTAGGAAAAATAAATACTATGATAGTTAACGGGGGACGAGATCTGTTTTTCCTACTATGGTAGTCAATGGGAGATGAGATCTGTTTGGTTATTGGCATTCTTCAAATATCTTCCTTTGTGTTCAGCAGAACAAATACATTTATATAGGTTTCAAACAACCTAAGGATGAGTAAATGACTATTGATGATAAGATTTGAGACCAAAATTTGTTTCTTATATACTAAAAAACTTGATTCAGTTCCAATCATTTTTGTAAACTTGAACAAATGATTAATTGAAATGATCCACCTCAAATTCTTCATTAACAAATTTCAGAAGCCATACAAATATTGTGTGACAAATAATTAATTATTCACTGAAAATCTTCGAATCAATGAGTTGAACTTGAGAACTGAATCAGTTCCGATCATGAACGAATCACTTTTTGTGAACTGAACTGGATCAAATGATTCATTAAAAAGATTCATTCACAAATTTCAAAAGCCATCCGATAGATTTGAGAGACAAAAAAAAAGTCCAAAATTATTTTGCTAAATAATATTTGAGACCGTGTGTTGAGCTTAAAAACTGAATCCGTCCCAATCATGAGCAAATCGTTTTTGCGAACTGGGTCAAATCATTCACAAATTAAGTCATTCAACAGATTTGACATCTACTGAAACTCTTCGAGTCAATGAGTTGAGCTTAAACTCCAAATCATTTTTGTGAACTGGATCAGACTGTCCATTGGAAAAAACTTCATGTTGACAGAATTTTACAAAAACTAACAATACTATAGACTCCATTGACATCAATCAATTAGTCAGTTGTTATTGGTCCATCCTGACCCAATTCTAGTCAAAAGACGAGAAGATATGCAGTAAAACAGCCAGTGTGGGCCCATGGCGTTGTCTTACAGTTCATTACATTCTTAAAGGAGTCATCCAAGATCATTTATTAAAAAAAAAAGAAGCTATTAGAACGATCATCAACCTCTGCTGCTGCCCAGAGTTACCCATGAATCATTAGGGTAATGAAAAGCTAAATATTTATGGGCCGTTTCAGAGCTGGAAAATGAGAAAAGACGGCCGAACGAGACTGCATGTGTTCCATCACTCACCAACTCGCCTTGGGGAAAGATTTACAGCGGAATGAGGAAACAGAAGGAAAAGCTGAAGTTATCTGGAAATGGGTAGCGAGGACCCTTTCCCTGAAGGAAATTTTCAGAGTGGAGTTTAAGTGGGTGGCTCGACGTCACAAGATTTATATCGACAAGGATGAGGCGTTATGGAGAAAGTGAGGGCAGTTATCTGATCTATCACTGCGTCTGACACACACACACACACACACACAGCTCTCAGCTGTTTGTCTTTGGTGGGGTGGATTTCCCTGGTGATCCACACCTTGTCTGGTCCTGTTGGGTCGTGAATGGAGGTAATTGGCACTGAGTGTTGGAAGCACGCTCAGACTGGTCCCATCCCTACATGGAAACAGAATCAGACGCCAGAAGATACTGCCGGAAAGACGGACACAGAGTCCCGTTAGCCATTTAATTAGCTTTTTTTCCTCAATAGAAAAGGGGGCTCAGAAAAGTGTGAAATAAGTTGAAGCACTAAAATTGCTAAAATTGAACAAAAAAAATTATTAAACAGAATAAAATTGATAAAAGCACCAAATTACAAAACTATTTAAAAAAAAAAAAAAAGTTTTATAATTGAATAAGAAGAAATAAAACAATATATTTGATGGAAAATAATAATAATAATAATAATAATAATAATAATAACAATAATAATAATTAATTAAATATTAATAAATAAAAAAGGCTATATAGAAAATAAGTATAATAAAAAAATAAAATAAATTACAAAAACACAAAATAAATAAAGCTGAAAGACCTAAAAAAAAATTGGATGGAAAATAAAAAAATATTAATGAATTATATATTAATTAATAAAAAAGGCTATATAGAAAAAAAAAATAAATAAATAAATTATAAAAACACAAAATAAATAAAGCTGAAAAACCTAAAAAAAAATTGATGGAAAATAGAAAAATATTAATGAATTATATATTAATTAATAAAAAAGGCTATATAGAAAAAAAATAATAAAAATAAATAAATAAATTATAAAAACACAAAATAAGTAAAGCTGAAAAACCTAAAAAAAAAATTCAAAACATTATCTGAAATTAATTAAAATTAAAACATTTATAATTAATAACATCTAAAATACATTCAAATGAAAACTGAAACTATAAAAATAAAATATAACAAAACAAAATAAAATAAATATAAAAGCGCCCAAAACATTAATAAATACAATAATGTCATATAAAAACAACACAGGGTCAAAAGCCAGATTATACTACTAAGTAAATAAACTATGAAGTATGCAATAATACTTGATTTCAAGTTTGTGCCATGCAACACGTCAGAACATGTACAACACAGTCAGGCAATCTCTGACAACCACCTAATTTCTAAGGCTTCCCACAATTACTTACTTGGTTAAAATGACTAGATTCTACTAGCTTCCAAATGTGTATTGAAAACTTTGTCTTCTTGTCAGCACTATTCTTCCAGCAGACAATAAATAAAAATAATCCCCTTAAACCAGTCTGAAGGCCTGAAGAGCAACCTTAGCGACTGTTGTGCAAGAGACGTGACTAGTTACGCAGCACAAAATGAGTCACAGACGGTGATTCAGACATCTGAAGATGTGCGTTTGTCATCAAGCCGTTTACATTTATTAGCAAGGCGCGAACAGACCCCTCGTCGAAGAGTTGAGGCTACAATATTGAGGGTTAGGGTTGTTTGTTGCCTTAAAACACACCTCTAATGATCTGACAACAGATGTATTGACATGACAGGACAGTAAGGACAGTTAGTCCTGTCCAAGAGGCAAACGCACACACACTGACTGTCTCTCTGCCTCCTCCTAGTGGTCAGGGTGAGATACTGCACAGGAATCCAGCTACTTCTCTGTAATACAAAGCTGCTCTTATTGTGTAAGGTATCAAAAATTATTTTTTCAATATTCAATATTTTCAATATTTTTTCAATATTTCACAAAGATAGTGGAAGGGTAAGATGTGCCAGTGAAGTGGGTAAGCTGTGTCACACTGTTGATCGAAAATTTAGAATGGCCCAATGATACACAGCTGCACAAGAGAAAATTAAACTTTTTAAAACTTATTATTTTATATTATTCTACATTCAAGCAAAGTTATTCAGGTCTGAAATATATATAAAATATTTACCATAAAAACAGTACATAAAATTAGAGGCTCAGCTATATTAGCTTTTGCATCAAAATAAAGTAAAAAATATTACAAATCGTAAAGAAATGTTTCACTACAATAAGATATTCTGAATGTGAAATCTTTCATTGCATGTTATAAATAATTTCTTCTAAATATAGCTTAGAAATATATTTTAATAATATACCAAATAGTTATTTTATAATAATAATAATAATAATAATAATAATAATAATGAAATATAATATAAATTAAATAATAAAAAAGTTGTCAGAAAGATTCAATAAGGACACATTAAATTGATCAAAAAAGACAGTTAAGACATTTATAGTATAATAAATAATAAATGTTATTCTTTAGAACTTCGATTCATAAAAGAAAACTGAAAAAACATTCACGGTTTCCAAAACAAAATAAACAAATAAAGATTTAATTAGCATAAACTGTTTTCAACAATAAGAAATGTTTCCTGGGCAGTAAATCATCATATCAGATTGATTTCTGAAGGATCATGTGACACTGAAGACTGGAGGAATGATGCTGAACATTCATCTTTCATCACAGGAATAAATTATATTTTAAAATATGTAAAAAAAAAAAAAAAAAAAACATTATTACTGTTTGTATTGTATTTTTAAACAAATAAATGCAGCCTTGATGAGCAGAAGAGACTTCTTGTAGAAACAAACAATTTTACCGACCCCAGACTTATGAACAATATATCACCCGAGAACAAGGAAGTCAGAAACAATCATGTTACAAGAAAAGCTAACAAAATGTATACATTAGCATCTGAACGAGGAGATGACCAGAAATAAAAACAGTGGAGGCACAGAGGGAGGTGAAGGTGACAATGAGACTAGAAACATTCCTCCCTCACGCACGTTTCTCTAATCTCCTTACATAACCAGAGCCCGTGACCTCGGGGCGACGGGCGCCAGACGAGCACAATCACTGTGGAGGTTTTGCTACAGGCCGACCCCCTACAGCGGTCCCGGTCACATAATCATAAACCCAGAGCCCTCGTGTGCTCACTTACACACAAACATGGACACACACTGCGCTGGAGAACGCCGTGCACAGACATCACATTACCGGCTGACTTCAGGCTTTTGGATGAATGGTGAGACATTTGCAACCGTTCTCAACAGAATGATTTAGCCAACTCCAACAGGTAACAGCTCTCTGCATCAATTTCCACCGTCCCTCAAAATAAAATGAGCTCAGGAGGGAATAAACAACCCATTTGCTTTGACAAAAAGTTGAAGGACAAGTGACATGAGATTGATAGATATCATTATATATATATAGTATATATATATATATATATATATATTAGTATTTGACATACATCAATCTCATCTCAATTGTCCTTCAATATATATTATATTATATTAAATTATAATATATATAAAAATTTCTGGCAACCACAAGCAATGTAATATAAAATGTAAAGTTTTTTTGAGGGTACATTTACATGAAAATGATTATACATATATATATATATATATATATATATATACATACATACATATATATATACATATATATATATATATATATAAAAATAATATAGAAGTAATATAAAATTAAAAAATAAATATATAATAAATTTATATATATATATATATATATATATATATATATATATATATATATAAATAATATATAAAAATAATATATAAATAATATAACATAAAAAAATAAAATGCATAATAAAAAATAATATATATATACACACATACAAACACATTTTATATATATATTTTATTTATAATATATTATTTTTATTTATAGATATATATAAGTAATATATATATAAAAAAAAATTCTGGCAACCAAAAGCAATGTAATATAAAATGTAAAGTTTTTTTGAGGGTACATTTACATGAAAATGATTTACTAAAACTGAAAAGTTTTTCAAAACGATCCCCGTTCACACTGATCCATGAAAACGACTAAAACTTCATGCCAAGCCAGCAGTTGGCAATGTCACTTTTTGTAAAGAGACACTACTACGCGCCTATAGACGTAATACGTATGCGCACAACGTCACCATATGCCAAATTCACATATTTGTAGTTTACACAAAAGGGTAGTTTTCTCTTTGAATTCTATTTTCAAAATTTTGCATTTTCAGGCCACCCAAAACGCCACTGTTATGTAAATGAATGGCCAAAACGCATAAAAAGTTTCCAGTTTTTAGTTGAAAAGTAAGTATGTATCTTGTTTTTTAAAGATTTCTTTTCCATTTTATTCAGCAATGCATTTCTCTAATTATATTTTGAACTTACTATTCATTAAAAAATCCTGGAAAAAAACAACAACTGTTTTCAACATTGATAATAATAAAAAGAAATGTTTCTTGAGTGGCAAATTAGTGCATTAGAATGATTTCTGAATGATCATGTGACACTGAAAACTGAAGCAATCATGCTGATTCACAACTGTAATAATATTTCACAATATTACAGTTTTACTTGGTAAGTGTCTAACGTATAAAACGAATAAACACAGTAGTTCAAAACAACATAATTAGTTTCTCGTCACCCAAACCTGCTGCATAACTTTCCCCTCAACACAATAACAGCTGTCTACCTCATTACCAACTATGATTCCCAAAGCAAACAGAAAGTTAGCAAAGCAAAGACTTGGCTTGTGTTCCCTGCTCTCTTCTGCTCGATATCCTGTTTCAGAGACCATCAGCTTATGAGAGGGAATTCATTTCACAGTCTAATGGCCAGAGAGGCGACCTCATATCCCAGCAGGCCTCTCTGTGATCTTTTAAACCATAAGACCGGCTCTCCACGGAGAAGGCCAGATCTCCCGGCAGTCTTCAGAAAGGACTGGGCCCTGTTTTCCAGCGGGTGTCTGGTGTGCTGCTCTTACCTTTGAGGCGTGACGGCGCTCTGTGCAGTCTGGATGCTGACAAACAACGCACTCCTCTTCCTGAGCCGGCTTCTCATCTACAACAGGAAATACACATGAAAACACCTTTCAGAACTGACATTTTCTGAAGAAAAACAACAGTTAAAATGTCGGCATCACATTGCTAGGGTGTTGCTAAGTGGTCGTTAATGTATTCGCAGTGTTTATGGAGTTGCTACGCGGTTGCCAGGGTATTTTGGATCTATCCTATAAGGTTGCTATGGTGTTACTTCAAGTTTGTTCAGCCAAAACAGGCAATTTCCCATTGAAAATATATGGTTTTTAGTGCCAACTAAGGTCCGATTCCCATAAAAGTTGACACGCTTCTTTAGAGTCATGTGCTGCATGTGCTCACTTAATTTCGTGGCGTTCTCAGTTTTCTTTTAGGATTTATTGGCTTTTGAATATATTTTTGCCACGCCCATTTACAAAATAACCCTGCTGTAGCGACCCAAAAGGGTAAAATTCAACTTTTTTTGATAATTATTGATCAAGGGAGGTCAGAGAATTGTACTGCACTAGTTTGGTTCCGATCGAGCAAAAAACCAAACGAATATTTAATGAATGATTTGATTGACAGCAATGTTTCTTGAGGCAAAGTTGTTCAGTATGACGAGATATATTAAATGATATGCATATTGTGTGGATCTGTGAAACTCGTAAAACACGTTAGCGCCAACTAGTGGCTGATTTCTTTCAAAACACCTAACCTCAAGGACCATGAGACGAACATGCTCACAGAGTTTCGTTCCAATCGTTCTCGGTTAACCTTGTCTAATAGGTGCTCAAAATTCATTGGTTGATGGCGACCATGTTTTTTGAGATACGCCAATGTCCTCATAAACCATCATGGCAGCTTGGACGAAGACACTGCATACCAATTTTCAAGTCAATCGGAGTAACGGTCGGGTGGTTATAGCCATTTATGTTTTTTCATGTTATAGCACCACCGAGTGTTCAATCATCGCGTTTGAAGCCCGTGTTTGGTGATATTATCTCAAACCGTTGTGGAGTTGTAACCATTTTAGTAAAAGTGCTCCGCGCTTAGCGAATGATCAACTTTTTTTTTCCTGATAATTATAGATATTCAGACTCGAGAGAACATTTCCGCACTGGTTTGGTTCCAATCGGACAAAAATCCCAAAAATGTTTTGACGAAATCCAATGGCGGAATTTTTTTCATAACACTTTGAGCTTGAACCTCTAATTATTTGCAAGTGTTGCTACTACATTGCCAAGGTGTTGCTAAGCAGATTGCTGCTAGAAAAGTTGGCTAAGGTGTTATGAGTGGTTGCTAGGGTGTTGTGCTGTGTTTTGCTTTTTGAAAAGACCACCACAACACCCTAGCAACCACCCAGAACAACTAAACAAAAGACTAAACTAAAACAAAAATGCATAAAACAAAACATAATACTAAGAGCATATTTGGTGTAATAAAGGGATGAAGTCTAAGACAGACAGAGGAACTTTAACAAGATATAAACAGGACAGGAAAAAAGAAAATAACAAAAAAGGAAGTAAAAAAGGAGATAAAATAAACATAGTTTAATATCTTCGTTAAACAGGTGTTCTTATTAGCACAGTGCAAAACTAAATTATCTGACCACACTATAAATGTTCATTTTATCAATGCTAATTATTTCATATGCTTTAAGATCTGTTTGTCTGTATAGAGACAGGAATTTCAAGACCGTTAACAGCCACATTTGTAAGCAATCCTCTGTAGAAGTCGACCCAACAAAAACTTTCCATTCTCCACTCCGCTTGGCGCTTACAGATTCAATTTTATGAAAATTTTTCCATCTGGAGGTCTTTTGCTGTAAATGTGTGCAGTAATGCATCTCAGGACTCAATCCTTTAGACCAGCGGTTCCCAAACTGGGGTACACATGAGGTGACAGATGGAGTGTGCGAACAAAATGCGTTTTGCAGTTCATTTAATTCTACCCCACTTTGAAATAACATTTAACCCAAACAGGTATTTCTAACAGGCAAAATGACGCTTCTAATGTAAAGACAAGAAAATAGTAGTGCCGTAAAATGTCAAATGCATTACATCCAGTCAAATGATCTCATGTTTTGCGGTCAAGACTGACTGTATCCACACAAGCAGCGTGCATACGGTTGCGAGCAGAAATATAGACACCGACTGCGCATAGATCATCACTTCTACGAGCAAGAATGCAATTTTCCCCGAATATGTCGTTGAACGTCTCCAAGCAACACAGAGTGGTGTGAATGCATTGGTAGAGTGAATGATTCAATGACCCATTCATAAATAGCCACTTGCTTCGTTACTGAATGAACTGTCTCGCGTAGACTGACGGCTGAAGGTCTGGACTCTATCGCAGGTTTCATTGGCCAGGGACCGGCCAAGAGGACGTTTGATTGACATGTAATGCAACCAATCACAGTTCGTTTTGTTCCACGTCATGTTTAGTGGCTTTAAAATGTAAAGTTGATGACCCTACAATAACAGACCGGTGTGCATATAATAAATTGAATACACAAATTAAAACAGATAAATTATATAGAACAATTACAAATAAAGTTAGGTCTAACAGTAGTATTCATGTACAAATGTCATAAAAATAAATATAATTGTAATTACACTGCATGCACAGTGTTCATTGTATAAATTAAATATAGATTAATCATTGTTAAAGTTGTTTAACAATTAATGACAGTTATTTTTAGGCTGCTATCAAAAGATGCACGAATGCATGGTACCAATATGATAAAACACACCCGATTTCTTTCACAAGTTATCTCAACCGTTTAGATTCACTTAAGACTTTATAACCGACTGTATGAAAGAAAACTTGTCGAGACTGGGAATTTGAGATCATTTTATGTGTATGTGTTCATTCAAACAGAGCTATGTGATTATGTGTTGGCGCCCCATCTGGAACGGGACTCTGTGAGCGCGAGTGCTTTGAGCGTGAAAAAACAACGTGGGATTGCGAAATTGGCCTTTTCTTGCATTTTGAATTGGTTATATTAAAAACGCTTGAGAGTTTTAAATGAGTAAGACTTACAAACACGTGCAAAGGAAAAACTTCCACTATATAATGGCTAAAGGCAGATAATCCGCGAATTGCGTTCCGAGCTGGGACCTAGGACTAGTTCACAAACGTAGATTTTCACATAATCATGAATATTTAATGAATGATTTGATTGACACCAATGTTTCTTGAGGCAAAGTTGTTCAGTATGACGAGATTTATTAAATGATATGCATATTGTGTGGATCTGTGAAACACGTAAAACACGTTAGCGCCAACTAGTGGCTGATTTCTTTCAAAACACCTAACCTCAAGGACCATGAGTCGAACATGCTCACAGAGTTTCGTTCCAATCGTTCTCGGTTAACCTTGTCTAATAGCTGCTCAAAATTCATTGGCCGATGGCGACCATGTTTTTTGAGATACGCCAATGTCCTCATAAACCATCATGGCAGCTTGGACGAAGACACTGCATACCAATTTTCAAGTCAATCGGAGTAACGGTCGGGTGGTTATAGCCATTTATGTTTTTTCATATTATAGCGCCACCAAGTGTTCAATCATCACGTTTGAAGCCCGTTTTTGGTGATATTATCTCAAACCGTCGTCAAGTTCTAACCATTTTATTAAAAGTGCTCCGCGCTTAACGAATTTTCAACTGATAATTATTGATATTGAGACTCGAGAGGACATTTCTGCACATGTTTGGTTCCAATCGGACGAAAATCTGCTGTGGGCCCTGTTTCATACGGATCAACCGTGATCCGCTACACCACTAATTGTAATTGCATTCATGCCACCTCTGAGCAGGACTAAAAACATATAGATGCAGCTTGTGCCACTACAGCGCAAAGATGGCTTTTATTGATACTGATTTAATTTACTGCTGTATTTATAGTAATGGGATTTTTTTTTTTTTAATAGGATTAGAAAAACATTGCCTTTATAAAGGTAAATGCACTTGAAAATCAGTTTAAGGGGGCAAATATTGTCCCTTAATGGAAAAGATGTGAGTGCAGGACTGGAAAAGAGGCGTTAAATGCCACATTAAAAAGTTTGAGAACCACTGCTTTAGACTGAATCAAGTGTTATGAATCAAAAACTTATATGACAGTGTCTGACCACAGCAACTGAAACTGAAATATTACTTTAGAGGCATAATAATAAATTATGATGTTATTTGACATTTATAACAAATAAAGATCTTAAGGACAAAGAGTTCATTTGTTTATATTCGCTCAGAATGCTAATAATAGGTGTTAAGAGTCTGATACAGCAGTATTCATCTCTTTAATTACCTCTTTAACTTCCTCCTGTTCCTTCACACTTTCTCCCTCTCTCCCTTTCTCTTCCTCTCTGTTTAACATGGATAGGAATGTCTGACCTCAGCACTGCTGATTAGGCCCAAATCAAACAAATAATAAAAGCAAGCTAGCAGCACATGCATTGTCAACACACAGTGAGAAAGCATGTGCGTACGGCAACTTATGCAGTCACGCTCTAAATCGGAGGAAAAAACTCACTGTGGCCAACTTTCTAAAGCCAAAGTGAATAAAATGCGAGTGTTGTTTACCTTTTGGATTGCCAACATCAGCAGAGATAAAATGCTTTTTAATGTTAAAATAAAATTGAATATATATATATATATATATATAATATATATATATATATATATAAAATAAAATAAAATAAAATATGTATTATATATGTAATAAAAACAAATATGTTTAATAAAATAAAAATATAAAGTCATAATTAAAATAATTTAAAAAAGTAACTCAAAGCTGAAACTGACAATTTACATACAATAGTAATTGAGTTTATATAATAATAATAATAATAATTTATTAATATTGAACATTATATAAATTTATTACAAAAGTAAAAAAAAAAAAAAAAAAAATGAGACTTGATAATTTTACAATGGTATATAAAATATGTAAAATATACAATTAATAATAAAATAACCAAAATAAATGTAGGCAATACGTAGGCAAATTAACAACAACAACAACAACAACAACATGTGTTACCCTGGACCACAAAACCAGTCATAAGGTATCTGAAAGCTAAATAAATAAGATTTTCATTCATGTATGGATTGTTAGGATAAGACAATATTTGGAACTATTTGAAAATCTGGAATCTGAGTGCAAAAAAAAAATTGTAAATATTGAGAAAATCGCCTTTAAAGTATTCCAAATGAAGTCTTAGCGATGCATATTACTTACAAAAATACATTTTTTTATATTTACGGTAGGAAATTTTTGTATTGTCGGCTCTTGCTACAAATATACCCATGCAAGCACCTCTAATAATCATACAACTCAGTGATCCATGAAACAAAGGCATACAGTTCCCAAGCGACAATCCCACAACCCTGCAGCCTCATCATACTCTTCCTCAGAGAAGACCACACAGTAAGGACCCTCGACCTCGACCTCAACTGTACCATGTTTACCATGTATAGGCAGAGCGGAGGTTTCCAAGAGCATGTTTACGTATCGCTTTTGTACGGGCTTTTACATGGAATTTGAGGAATGCCTCAGATCAGTTGTGAATTTATCCCTCTGTTCTGTACCACTGAGACGACTGGCACTTTCTGATGTCATGCCTCGTTCCCGTGCTTCTCTCTGAAGGCTAAACCGCCCCGTCAGCCGCAGATGCCGGTGTGAGTTATGTAACGCGAGGCGTCTGCGGGAAGACAGATGGCAGACGGCAGAAGCCTGCCAAGGTACGAGGTGTTTCACTTGTCTGTCAGAGATGCAGTCAACTGCTGCATCCCCACATGGGAAAGTAAAAAGGTTTAAAACTCAATGACAAGAACATATATGACGAAAACTGACATTAACTGCAGCAAAACTACATTTGCAACCTGCACCAATTTTGAATTTTGTCGCACTATGTTTTAATAACTTCAGTTATCAGATGTTAACGTGAAAGCCCATTTACAGAATAAAATAAAGCAATAACGATGAGATGGTCTACAAGATTTCTTTTTAAAAGAGTCCCATTCTTTAAATCACTCGTCATATTGTGTGAAAAGGCACAAATGTGAGTGATATAGTTGCAAATGTCACATTGTGAAATAGAAGTCATCTTTAAAATATCATTTTGAATAATATAGATACAGATTCTTTATGGGCTTCCATGTCTTTGTGATTTTGTAAACATGTTTAGCTGAAAACCAAACCTAAAAAAATATGTAATTTTATTGCATTGTCAACCAAAATCTTTCCAAGTTTGTGTATGCCTATTTTAATTAGACAATATCCAGTCAAATCGAACCAGAAACATTGAGATGATAATCATTTTCTGTACCAAGTTTTAAAAACTATGTCTGCTTGAAAATCTAAAAATGCAGTATGAACATTTGAATCATTTTCATTCATGTCACTGACAGCAAGCCTCTGACCACACAGACCTCCATGCCTCCAGCCATCCTGCTTCTTACGCAACATACAGAGAGACTTAAGAGGCCACACACTTGAATCCCGAGAACATACAGTACTATGACCATTTTTAAGGCACCGGTAGAGCTAATCTTACAACAATGCGCCTCATAAGATCGACTGCATGATTTTGTGACATTTTCCCATCACCATTACTGACTCAAACACCAAAGTAAGCCATGACCCACCGATATAATCCTCCAGACTAATTATGGCATTTGAGAAGACAAGTATGCACTCAGAAATGTAGTATGCTCCTCTTCTGTAGGCCGCAGTGGCCAGAGATCAGCTCTCAGTAATGGATTGGCCTTAATTACAGGTCTTATGAATGGAAGAGATCAAAGAAAGGACTCAGTGCAGCAGCTTTCCATCCCCAGATGAGTGTCCCAAACGTTCAGGAAGAAATTTGGGTTGCATAAGTTGAGAAAAACAAATAAAGCACCAAGGACTGAACGACGGGCTGATGAAAAACAGTGCGTCTAGTATCATCATATACTATCATTATTAGGTAACGATAAGGGCAAGTGTGCTGAAGGACATGGAGGGGGCAGTAATGACTATGATAACACTTTAAAAAAATAAATAAATACTTCAAAACCCACAAAATGTAGCAGTCAAAGAAGTGTGGAGAAGTCTTACCATGAAAAAACATCCAAAATGTTTATGAAAGAATGAAGAAATGAAGGTTTTTGAGGAAAACATTCCAGGATTTTTCTCCATACGGTGGACTTCAACAGTTACCAATGGGTTGAAGATCCTTCAGTGCAGCTTCAAAGGATCTACATGATCCAGACGAGGAATAAGAGTCTTATCGAGAGAAACGATCAGCCATTTAAAAAAAAAAAAAAAAAAAGATATTAAAATGATATACTTTTTAACCACAAATGCTCGTCTTGCACTGGTTCTGCGATGCGCCACACATTACGTAATCACGTTGGAAAGGTCACGCATGGCGTAGGCGGAACTTAAAAACTTAATCTCATTTTCTCCTCCAACTTTAAAACCGTCCAATATCGTTGTTTTTTGACTTTGTCTTTGCACGTACGCTTTGAAGACACTGGATCGTGAGCTTTCCAACGTGATTGCATAATGCGTTAAACCCTGTTGAAGTCCACTATTCAGAGAAAAATCCTAAAAACATTTAAAATCAGGAAAAAAACATTTGAGATGACATGGCCGTGAGTAAAGGATTAATTCACAAAATCTCCTGATAATTTACAAAACAGTAGGAAACAATGCGGTGGCCAAAGACATGCATATGACAGATATATACATGAAACCACGGACGCAACAACATCAAAATACTAAAGTTTAAGCAAGTATCACCTGAGATGAAAGAGTACTAAGACAACAGGTTAGTTAGTGACAGAAGAGTGAGGGTGTTTTGGGTAAGTGGATCCAGCCTTACCATTAACATCATGGATGACATCAAGAGGGGACGACCAAGAGTACCGTTCCGCCCCCAGCTCGGTCAAAGAAGACGGGAGTGTCTCGAGCTCATAAGCTCCCCGTTTCCTCCAGTAAAGGAACATTGTGAAGGATGAGGCTTGTAAATGTTAACTGCAAAAATAAGCACTCTGCTAACTGATCTTAGCTAAAGGCTACTTTAAAAGGAAACAATACCAACTCGTACAATAAATAAACGCTCGACATCTAACGAGTCATCTTGACATCCACCTCTGATGTGCCCTTAACTGGACATAGTCAATCTCAAACAATTCGCCATAAAGCAGGCACCTGCAGTTACCTCATCTTCCCTAACAATTAAACCTTCCTTTGATCCCGTCTCACGAGTTCCAACCAATAAAAGTGTGCAACTAGGCACGCCAAAACCGGACCTACATTCCAAACCCGAGCAAATCCTGGCACCCATTTCACAGCACCCCAATGTAAATCTCAACTGAGAACGCATGACGGGTTCCTCACTTCGCACATCGTGGATCCCACTTTGGAATCTTGCAGTACGCCAACACCTAAAATTCCCCTACACCTTGGCAAGAACGATCAAATTAAAGCCTTCCAAAGTTGCTCAACGTCTTGACCAGAACGTCTCGCTTCTTTTGAGAAGTTGGCGGTGCTTCTTCCTCAACTTCATCTCGATGTTCATCGGTTTCTCCACTGAACAATCGGTTTTCCACGTCTCCAAGGAACAGGCACATTGGTGTCAAAGTCTGTGCAAGCAGTTTGGGCAAAGAGGACTGGTTGTCAGAGGGTGTTCGACCCACACTCCCAGACAAATGTTGTATTCATACTGGGGTGAAGTGCATGCTGGGATTGACAGACTAGGCCAATACCTTCCAGTCTTTGAGAAACAAAGATCCCTTGCAAACCCCTCCTACACAGACAGTGAACTTTGTCTATGATTTGCACAAACAATAAAAGCCAGACATTTCTGCATTGATTAGAGCCCTGGTCCTCCTTTTCGGAGATTTATGCGTTACGAATGCCGTGTGACTAAAACAATGTCAGCTGTTTCCATGGATGGACGCCAGCCAGCAGCGGCTCCTGATAAGATATCCGTTCTACAGAGGTGGATGCGTGTCAACATGACATCATTACAACTGTGGCATATTCTCAATGCAAAAGGAACTCGTTGGCAACGTATTGTTGCATTAAGGTTTCTTCAGTTACCCTGCAGAGAAGAATTACTGTGAGAACGTACTGTGCAAGAGTCATAGGGGAGGGACGATGTTGCACAGCCATTCAAATGTCCAATTTTGGGATAAGAAATTAGAGGGTACGGCTGGGGCAGACTTACTCTTGGAGTCTGGCTTTGCAGACATATGGTAGTAATCCAGAACCTGGCTTTGAACTTGCAGCTTTTTTAAATGAACGGGCCACTCAGGCAGCTGTGGAACGAGACGCACCAAGCAGACTTCAGACAATGAATGGGAGATTTTTCCAGAACAACTTGAGCGTCTTTTTTAAACGCTAATAGTGGGCTTAAATATTCTGTGTTAGCATAAAAAGTGTGCTTACGTAATAGAGTTTGAGTGCAGACATGTGACTGAGTGTGTGCATCAGGACGAAGTGAAGGAGTGAGTTTTCCACGCCTCAATAGTGCTGACAGGTGGAGAGCAGTTTGATATTCTGGTTGCGAAAGTAGTGGAAACAGACTTTAACCTATATTTAGATGGAATGACCATATCATACGCTATACTTAAAGGGATAGTTTACCCAAAAGTCTCATCATTTACTCACTCTAAAGTTGTTCCAAACCTGTATGAATTTCTATCTTGCGCTGAACACAAAAGAAGATATTTTGAAGAATGTCGGTAACCAAACAGTTAATGGGTCCATTGACTTCCATTGTATTTTTTAGAGCTGCAATTAACGATTATTTTTTCTGTCGACTAATCTAATGATTTTATTATTATTATTTTCTGTCGACTAATCTAACGATTATTTTTTTTTTTTTTAATTTTCTGTCGACTAATCTAACGATTTTTATTTTTTTTTTTCTGTCGACTAATCTACTGATTATTTTTCCCGATTAGTCGACTACTCTAACGATTATTTTATTTTATTTAAGGATATATTACCTTTTTTTTATTAATCTAGTGATCTTTTTTACGTAAGAAGTTAGAACTAATTTAGCAGTTCATTGAGGTGTAGAAACAATGGAACATACGATTTGATTTTGATTAAAAATAAGCCACTTATATGTGGTCGTCCAGTGGTAGACATTTGAACTTTAAAATGAAGAGTGTCAAAGACTTTCTATACAGTCTTAAAGGAACTTTGATAGTGTTCAAGCCACTGAACAAACGTCTCCTGAACCATGTGTTTTTCCTCTTGCGCTGTCTGTAATGCAGGGAGTCTTAGCGAGCGCGCAGGGCGGGAATCAGGAGCGCGAGCAACTGAAACCTCGCACGTGCGAAAGAGAACGTCCGCGCACATCCAAATAAACTTCTTTGAAAGGCAAAACTGATTTTCGTTCGCTCGAAATATTTTCTTATTTGCGAGACGAAGATTTTCTCCTCAACTCAGTTCACGTGCAAAATTTGGCAGAGATCCAATTCCACTTCGGTTCTGCAAAGGGAACAAAGGACCATTTTATTCAGCCTCTGTTTAAAGTATTCCTATACTTTTGATAATCGTGGTCTAGGTTTTTGTGATAGAATGGAACTTTCTCCGTTCCCAGGAGCAGAAGCCGCCATTACGCCAGATGAATGTAAACGGTGTGACGCGTCGACGCATTACCGATGACTTTGACGCGTCATTGCGGCACTAGTATTTTTTTTTCCATACAATGGAACTACAATGTTTTTCCACGAGACAAATGCAGTTATTGACAATCGTCTGCCGATAACGTGCCGTTACTAAAAATGAAAAACAACCCATCGAGATAGCCAGACTTTTTTTTTACCTCTCGCTAGGTGGACGGCCATAAAAATGACTGATATGCCTTTCACTCAAACTCCAAAATCCCTAAATTGTTACTCTAACAGCACAGGAGCATTTAGGATGTAATGAAAAGCTAGACCGTCTGTACACAAGCAGATATTACAGAGCTCATCCTTGGCAGAGACATGGTCATTAACGCAAGGTTGAGATCCGCCTAAATGGACTTAAGCTGGGTGGGGGAAGATGTTCAGTAGCAGTCAGCGTGGGACAAAGTGATGGCATGAACTCATGCTAAAGGGCCCTTTTAATCTTCCGTAATCGGCACACGGATGAGAGGGGTGACACAAGCCGGCTATTTCTATAATGAACAACACAAAGCCAAGAAACCAAGAGCTGCACAGTCAATTACTTAAGTCACTATCTAGAAATATATGTAATGACTAGAAATGTAAAAATAAAACACACACATATGTAGCTTTTTAAAGAGTTTTGCTGCATTCATGTGTTGCCCGAATTACTGTAATTATAAAATGACAACACAGATTCAAACTCAATATGTATTTACGTGCCCCCTTTCGCAGCGACATCTCTCCTCTGATGATGCGTATTCTGGCGTGAGGGCGGGACAACCCGTCACTCACATGAGATCGATCAATAGCAAACCACAACCATCCAATCAATTCCCCATGAACAAAATCCATTCTCTCCCTAATCCCTACAGTTTCTCTTGTTCAAGAAGCCGTTTCACTCGGATATACTGTTGCGACTTCGGTTTCGTGCCGACATCAAGACCAGTTAAACGCTTAATTTCAATACTTTAATTCAATTACACTGACTGTAATAATATTCCATATCAAACTGAAAATTAAGAATTAGAATTATAGAATTTGTAATGTTTCCAATTAGTAATATTATGAGATAAAAACAAAGTGTAGTTGGAAAAGTATGCACCATGTTGTTCTTATGTTACTTGTCAGCTATGAAAACCCTACTGAAAAACTATTAAACTGGTTTTAACCAGTTTGAGCCGGTCTATCAACCCTTGACCCTATCAAACCCTTCGAAAACCAACTAAAGGCTGGGAGACCAATTGACCCTTTGCAAAATCCGTCCCCTGTTGCTATACCCGACAATACATGCGCTCTCACGCCACACATCATGTTCTCACGAAGTGAAAAATATATTGCGGAGCAAAGAGGATACCAAAAACGTAAGAAACAGTTTCATATTTAATATATCAGAATTTTTTTTCTTTAATGTGTCGTGACAGATCGCTGTAGCTCCTTCAAGATCATCTCTACATACTAGTTCATTTATAGCATCAAATAAACATGAATGAACATCAGAAGGAATGTTGTTTCAAGCGCGGAAAGACGCGAGTACACACAATTTATCAAGTTCAAGTTCACCAACGTTAATCTACTAACTCAGGGTTATGATTGGTCAGATCGCCTGTCAATCAAACTGTTTGCGAAGTGTCAATTAAGACCAGCTTAGATTGTTTTAAGATTTGCTTTGATCTAAAATATTAGTCTAAAAGTATAGCTTTCAATTAGTATAGCCGGTTCATTCAGGTAAACAGGTTTCAATTTCGAGACCAATATGCATTTTTCAAAAACCACCCTTTATGTACGAAGATGAAACAGCTGCTGTATGTAATAAATGGCCATGAGGCGCAATGTAGGATAGAGAGCGGACTTCTATTAACTACATACCCTTCTTACACTAACTACATAACTCTCTGTAAAACTGCAAATACCATGTAGAGCCATAGGATTTCCACGATGCAGAAACACGGACGAAATGACGGAATCCAGTCACAAGAACTTACTGTATAAAGACAAACGTCACAAAATTTGGCAATTTTTGGATGAATAGATCAAAAGTAGGGCTGTACAATGAATCAGATATCAATACGGACTCGTGTCAATGAATATTAAAGCTAAAATAGACTGCTATTGAAATCTGAAGTCTGGATGAATGAGCGCTGCTTTTGACGCTCGCGATGATTTCAGTCTGCCGTCTAACTCACTGTACATGAATTTCATCTGTAGAGCTGCTCTTAGGGTCACTTTATGAACATTTCACCATTTAATTTGATAAAAATATCCACATTTTTCATGTCATACACAGGAAGTCAAAGGTCTTCACAACCCTGTCAAAATAAAAGTTTGGTACAACTTCAAATAGAAATATTACTATTGTACAATAAAGTGTACTTCGATTAATAGAGATAATAATAATTATACTGTTTATTAAAACACACAAACTCAAAAGGTCTTCATTGAAATTGCACAGTAAAAATTAAATAGTTAATTTAAATAATTAAATTAATTTGATTACATTTTAAACTAAATTGTTAGCTTTATGAACTGATTTTATTACATTTTTTTAAATAAATTTTTATTTGCACTTACAATGTTTAAATAATACATAATCCCTGAACTCCTGGCAGTAAAAATGTCAAAATAAAGGTCCAGTGAAAAAAAAAAAAAAAAAGTGATATATCGTGAAACAGCATTTTATACCGTGAGCCAGAATCTTAAAAAAAAAAAATACTATTTTTATTATTCAAGCCAAAGTTGTGGTGAAGTATCAAGAGTATACTAGAGTAAACATTTATTACTCATCACAACTAGAACCTAAACGAAGGAACACAATTTTCTCCTTCAGGCTCGAACAGTCAAACGAACCGAACAACTTCAAACTGCATGTTCACAGCTAAATTACTGCTAATCTCATTCATTCAACGAGTAATAGCTGTACAAGCACTTAAACCAAGGGCAGGACCTGGAGGAAGAACAATATGCTAATAGCACAGTCTTAAGCCGTCCTTGTGTGTGATAAAAGCAAGTTGAAAGCGTGACAGAGTGAGGGATGATGGGAAAGCAGTAAGGCAAAGAGGGCTGTTGAGCGGTGGAGGGAACGGCTGACAGCTGCGAGAGCCTGTTCATGAGCATTACATCATGGCAGGACTTGAAAAGCTGATAGCAATAACCCTGCGGTGTGTTTTTCTGTGTATATTGTGTGGCTTGCATTAGACTTTGAGTCATGCTAACAATACGATCTCTATTACGTCAAGTTAAGTTAAGTTACCAGTGATGTTTCATAATGCATTTACTTTTGACTCAATGAATGGTGAAAATTGTCAGTTTTTGTGTAAAATGTCTTTTTTTAATGGATTTAATCTCTTTTTTGTAGTATAAATAATTAGATTTCTACATTTTGCCCATGCAAAACTCATAACCCCAATGCCAAGACATCTCTATGAAGGTTGCTAGATGGTATTGACCCCAAGACTTCGATCTCTGTGATACTCTGGTTTCTAGAAATTGCTGGATCTGTTCTTCGACGTATGTCTACATTGATCACTTATTTAAGAAGTACAAATGCAGAAGTCAAAGAGAAGCCACAAACATGAATTAAGCTACAATTTAGAAAAGACCTCTTGCATTTTATTCCTTTTAGAAAACCTGACTACTAGGGGTGTAACAGTACCAGGGTTGTCAAATTTTAGCCAATGACAGACATATCTGTTGAGCGCGTGAACACAATGGCCAATCAGAGCTGTTTTAAGTAAGTCAGAATCTGCTCAACTCAACAATGCTAGGGGGAAATGCTGGCATCTTCAAACCTGAACCAATCCTTACTAAACTATGATCAACGAACGCATATGCGAATCGTATGTAATATGTCAAACAATGACTATTGACTAACTCGTGGGATTTGAAGCATCATTTGTTCAACTTATGCCGAAATAAGAATATACAAGAGTACCAGGACAGGCCGACCTATAGTCATATAGTGCATTAAGAGCTAGAATTTGTCCTCAAGTTGAACACAAACTTACTGAGACGTAGCCGGATACCAAGCCAACTTCTGGGAAGTGATTTGTGAAGAACTGGATGCATAATCCACTTGTTGGGTACCATGTTGTGTGCCTTTACTCTACGTCCTCAACCTCTAACAGGGTTGTCAAAAGTACCAGTACTTCAGTACAAAGTCTAATTGAAATTTTAAAAATGTGAAGATGCCAGCATTTCCCCCTAGCATTGTTGAGTTGAGCAGATTCTGACTAACTTAAAACAGCTCTGATTGGCCATTGTGTTCACGCGCTCAACAGATATGTCTGTCATTCGCTACAATGATCAAGGCTTCAAAAACATCTTCACAGATACACACGCTCTTCACAAAGCGCTTTCAGTGTGTACACACGAGAGCATTTGAATCAGAGGATAGACGCCAAATTTCAAAAGCTCCCATGTGTATCTGTGTAAGCGCTCTGTGAACGACGTGTTTGAAGCGTTGATCATTGTAGCCAAACACGGACATATCTGTTGAGCGTATGAAGGGGCCGGAGGGAGTCTGGTTTGGGGACCACAGGATCTCATCCCTGCTTTTTGTGGATGATGTTGTCCTGTTGGCTCCATCGGGCCGGGACCTCCAGTGTGCACTGGGACGGTTCGCAGCCGAGTGTGAGGCGGCTGGGATGAGGATCAGCACCTCTAAGTCTGAGACCATGGTTCTAAGTCGGAAAAGGGTGGCTTGTCCTCTTCAGGTTGGTGGAGAGTTCCTGCCTCAAGTGGAGGAGTTCAAGTATCTTGGGGTTTTGTTGACGAGTGAGGTTGACAGACGGATCGGTGCAGCTTCTGCAGTAATGCGGTCGATGTACCGGTCTGTCGTGGTGAAGAAGGAGCTGATCTGCAAGGCGAAGCTCTCGATTTACCGGTCAATCTACGTTCCTACTCTCACCTATGGTCATGAGCTTTGGGTCATGACCGAAAGAATGAGATCCCGGATACAGGCGGCCGAAATGAGCTTTCTCCACAGGGTGGCAGGGCGCTCCCTTAGAGATAGGGTGAGGAGCTCGGTCACTCGGGAGGAGCTCAAAGTAGAACCATTGCTCCTTCACATCGAGAGGAGTCAGCTGAGGTGGCTCAGGCATCTGTTTTGGATGCCTCCTGGACGCCTCCCTAGGGAGGTGTTCCGGGCATGTCCCACCGGGAGAAGGCCCTGGGGAAGACCTAGGACACGCTGGAGAGACTATGTCTCTCGGCTGGCCTGGGAACGCCTCGGTGTCCCCCTGAAAAAATAGCAGGAGGAAGTGTCTGGGGAGAGGGAAGTCTGGGAATCTCTGCTCAGACTGCTGCCCCCGCGACCCGGCCCCGGATAAGCGGTAGAAAATGAATGAATGAATGAATGAATGAAGTGAGTGAATATATAGTGCATATATTTAACGAAACGCTCGTCTAGAGATGTGGACACTGAATGACTTGCCTGAGGTAAATGTAATACTACGTAACATTGTTCACAAGCCGTTTTATTGGTGTCTTTCCACGGTTGAAACATATGAGCGATAACATGAGGCATGAGATTTTCTTTCATGTTTATTTCATGCTATAACCAGTAATAAAGCGGAAGGGATGATCGCGTTCACCCAACCTACGTTTGAACTAAGGCGCCTATACAGCGATCGTTCAAGCCACAAGCATCAAAACAGCATTTATTGAATTTCCTAATCAAATTGACAGAAATTGAAAAATGAGACTTTTCGCAAGTAACAAAACACAAAGCATCTTGCGATTACTGTACGGGAGGTGGGCTATAATGACTAGAGAAGTTTTATTCATGCTCCAACTGAAACGGCATACATTTAAAGAGCGATCTTGGGATTTGGGATCAAAATTGATTCGTTAAGATGAAGACGTATAAAACTGGAAGTTTCAAGTTTCAAAAAGACTCGTACTGAAAATCTTCAGTATGAATACGTGTATAGTCACACCCCTATACTGACTATCATTGGACAAACCAAATTTAGCGAAGAGAAACACAAACTGGCAAATAAATACCACTTGACACTTCAGATAATAAGATTAGACTTTAAGCAGAAGGATTTAGCAGTGTTTGGGGGTAAAGAATTAGCGGATGCAAGGAACCAACTTAAAATGCAGTGTTAAACCATAAATTTTTCAGGAAGCATTTAATGCTAAGAGCCTTAAAGGTCAGTCAGTTGACATCATGCATCCAAAACGAGGGGGAAAAACACACCAGGTAGAACTGTTAAGATAAAATGACTAATCAAACTTGAGTGAGCCAGAAGCTCCTTCTCAGACAAGCCTTAAACACCAGATGCTTGGAGATTAAACCCATGTATTTCAGGGAAGCTTGAGTGGTCTGGTACACTAAGGGTAACTTGCAGCCCCCGCTGAGCTAAGAAGCCTCTGGCGTACACCCCGCTTTAGTTTGGGTTTCTATAAATAACCATTCATACTCGAAGGCTAATCTTTTCGTGATTGCGGAGGTCAATATAATCGAGAAGGAAAATGTTTGGCAACAGCAAAAAACATCCACGTCAGTTTGTTGAAAGTAGAATTATAGAACGGCCAAAGCATCCAAGAAGATTGTTAAAAATACAATTTATCTGATATTTAAAGTGCAATAAAAGCAACAAAACAATCTCTATCTTAAATATTCTGACCAAGAGAAGCAACGATGCGCCTTTCAATCAGAAATGTAAAATGCAAAAAAATACTGTAAAGCGCATAAATTATGAATTTAACGCTTAACTTGTATGATTCTTAAATAATTCAAATTTTTCATTTCCTAATATACAAACCACCTAAGTTGACATCATGATGAACCCAAAATGATGCAAACAGACTTTCCTATTACTCTCCCAGACTAATACATACATAAACACACAGAAGCAATTGGTATACAAACCTGAACCAATCCTTACTAAACTATGATCAACGAACGCATATGCGAATCGTATGTAATATATCAAACAATGACTATTGACTGACTCGTGGGATTTGAAGCATCATTTGTTCAACTTATGCCGAAATATGAATATACAAGAGTACCAGGACAGGCCGACCTATAGTCATATAGTGCATTAAGAGCTAGAATTTGTCCTCAAGTTGAACACAAACTTACTGAGACGTAGCCGGATACCAAGCCAACTTCTGGGAGGTGATTTGTGAAGAACTGGATGCATAATCCACTTGTTGGGTACCATGTTGTGTGCCTTTACTCTACGTCCTCTGCGTTGAGGTAGAAATCCACAGTGAAACAGCTGGTGGAGGGGTCACCAGCGGTCAGATCCAACTCCTGCCGTGATGATTGGAGAATGAACACAACTTTTACAGCCAGGGGCATACATCCCAGATGGGACACATCACCCAAATTTGGGTAAGCATCTAATTGTCAATATTACAACCAGATTTGTGAAGAGAAGTTGAAATGAGATCTACACCCCTGGCAGTATTTACCTCTTTAATCAAACTCGGATAACCTGAAGATATATATAAAATACAATGACTGTTCCTTCAAACAGACCACACTTTCAATGGAAATTAGCTACTGCATCTGGTGCACGATAAATAGAACTCATTTTAATATGAAAAACATTCTTTTTTTTTTAATTAAATGTAATGCTGATATATTTTTTGCTTGGATTAAAGTTAAAAATGTCAACATGTTGCAACTGCCCAGAAATTGTCAAGAGGAAAAAAAAAAATCTCCAACAAAAAGGTTGAAATACTTACAAAAAACAAGTTTATATATATATATATATATATATATATATATATATAAAATAAAAATCACACATTTTAAAAGATGCAATGAAAGTACGAGTACAAGAATGTTACAGCACTTTACATTTCAGAGCCATTATATCTAACTTTCATAAAAAAATGGTATGAAAAGAGTTTTTAAAAATGTATGAAACCAACATAAATTAACATTTTAAGAACTTGTCACGTGTTTTAAATTCAATTTCCCTTTTTCATTTCATTAAATATCACTGATCTGATTCACATTCGCAAATTAAATGCAGATCCAGGTTGCACACTTCAAACAGGCCTGATTTGGTTTCCTTTGATCTCTAGAATTGTTGCATTGTAATTTCAATGGCTCGGCGCGCGTGCACACGCATCTGAGCGATTGATACATGGACTGCAACATGACCAATTAGATATACAGTGATCGCATTCGATTCACTGCATTGTTGATTCATATCGAAACTCACTACTAACTAACCTGTTGCATTGAAAAGCTTCATGATCGACCCGCAGAGCGAAAACAAGCTCGTCCATTCAGCACTTCAAATTCACTCCAATGTCGCTTTTATCCCAGCAGAAAGGAGTCGAATCTACCGCACCACCTCTGTCTTCTGTAAATCCATGCTTGAGGAAACAGGACTGGCGATTGTCAACGTGAAAGTTTCTCGCTGCTTTGTCTGGAGCTGCTCTCTCTACTCTGTTTCAGCCGTGGAAAGCGTTTTCCATTCATTCAAATCACCTTTAGTCAAGAGATGCGCTGCCTGCGTTCATCCGCTAGAGGCGCCAAAGAGAGACTAGTGCACAGTGTATGTGGTTTATACTAACTCGATTTATTTTTCTATCTGGCTCGTATTCTTTATCGTACTCACTTTTTAGTTTCTTTTAATACTGAAATATTTTATGTTCTTATGTAATAAGTGAAATATTTGTAAGTGAAATATTCAGTATGTTTACAAAATGATGTGACTTTTTGTGCATGTTAAGGTTCATACACTTGAATACACTTGTGAATATTTGGCTCCACCTGCTGGACATCATGAGCATCTTCAAATGTTTCCACACGTGCGAGTAGGTCCATCTGGATGGTGTTATTGCCTCTATGAATCAACGTTGAAGCTTTCACTGGTGATTGTGATGAATCAATTTAAATAAGTTCATATAATAAATAACAAACAGTTGCCTAAGTATCGGTGAGCATGAGATTAAAGAATAATTTGGTTAAGTCTGTTGGTTACTGGCATCCATAAGACAGGTTTTAAATTTTGCATTATTTACATTTTTCTTTCAGAAAACAAGAAAAAATATCTTATGTCTTTTGCCTTATCTAGTCGCATCTGGAATTTGGGATTTAAAGGTGCACTATGTAGTTTTTCCGTCTGCTGCAGGTCACCAAATCAAAACAAAGGCGTAGCTTGATGACGTCAATTTTGAGCGCGGAATCATGGGACATGTGGTCTTCACCTCACAGCCGGTGGAAAAGAATCGGGATGGGATTCGGATAGAAATCATGTTCACGTTACTGTAGTATGAAGCAGAGCAGGAGCGAGTGTTGTGGAGCTGAACGAGACACTGGAGCGATTGTTAATGAGAGACGAACTGATGAACTAATGAGTGTTGCACACGCCTCACGAGCAACGGGACTTTTATTATGACACAGTCGCCGCTTCCACTTTTCCGGTCATGGGTATGAGGTAACCAGGGCTGGGTAGGTTACTTTTAAAATGTATTTCACGACAGATTACAAAATACATGCTTTAAAAAGTCATTTGTAACGTATTTCGTTACATTACTCAAGTTTAGTCACTTAATCTAAATACTTTAGAATACTTTGGAATACTAATAAGTGTGGAACAAACACAAAACAGGTAATTGCAAGTTTTTATCTCACAATTCTGACTTTTTCCCTCAGAATTGTGTGATATAAAGTTGCAATTGTGAGTTATAAAGTCAGAATTATGAGATAT
The DNA here is from genome assembly GCA_037194245.1 of Opsariichthys bidens. Classification (NCBI taxonomy): domain Eukaryota; kingdom Metazoa; phylum Chordata; class Actinopteri; order Cypriniformes; family Xenocyprididae; genus Opsariichthys; species Opsariichthys bidens. The sequence goes on along the minus strand of CM074285.1, from coordinate 23,456,334 downwards.
AAACTCGCAATATTGAGAAAAGTCAGAATTATGAGATAAAAACTCACATACTAAATTCCCAATTGGAAGAAAACAAGTCAGTATTGCAAGTTCATATCTCCAAATTCTGACTTTATAACTTGTAATTGTGAGTTTAAATCTCGCAATTCTGAGAAAAAGAAGTCAGAGTTGTGAAATGCAAACTCACAATTGTGAGGGGGGGAAAAAATAATTGTGAGAAAAAGTTGCAGCGACCAGTGAATAATACAATGACTCACAAACAACTATCAGAAAACATGAAAACATTGTGGATCATCAGGTCATGACAGGACAGTTAAGTTGACAGTTGGACAAGTTTTTTTTATATAAATTTTGTCATTTTGTCTTGTTCAGGACAGAGCTAAATAAAAATAACTGAATTTTTATGATCCCTCTTAAAATTATTCAAATGTTGATGAAACTTAACGCCGCTTTTTCAGACGTCAGAGAATCACCAATTGCTGTTTAAATGACATTAAAACTCAAAGTAATCACTTTGGTGATCTAAAATACTTTTCAGATGTAACTGTAATCTGATTACCACCCATTTAAAATGTAACTGTAATGAAATACAGTGCATGGTGAAAATCAAGAAAATTAGATTTAAACAACGTGTTGAGCTATATTACAATATTTTTTTCTGTCTATAAATGTATAAAAACAGATATTCCCTTGTCTATGTTCCCACATGTAATATATATTAAAGCAGTGATTCCATGGTTTCTACAAAATAAAAAACGGAAGCCGAGGTTAAGGCGGGTATGACGCTATTTACAGACAAATTTCGATTTTTACATGATTTACAAATAGTTGGAAACATTTGGAATGTACTCAACTGAACAAAAAATATAACACTGATCTAGTGATTTTGGATATTTTTCTGCAAAATTTTTATATATTGCAGCTTTAAGAAATTTTAACATTAGCATTTTCTGCCTTGTAGCGCCATCTGCTGGTCATCACGTGATACACATCATTGATGTCGCTGACGGACCCTGAATGATATTCGCTCCTAAAATTCTCTCTCAGAAGTAAGATGTTTGAGACTAGAGTTAGTATTGAAGCTCATATGTGGGTAATTTGACGATTCAATTGTATTTGCCAGCTTCGTTGGTTACATAAACTCATGAAGAATTTAATCAAATACACGAAAGCTTAACAATGTGAAATTAATTATGTTCATATGATTAATTAGCTAAATATATTTGAGTTATTAACCAGGGACCGTATTCACAAAACATCTAAAAGCTAAAAGTAGCTCCTAACTTGCCGATTTAGGAGAAACTCTTACAAATAATGGGCGTGTCAGTCCTATTTTTAAGACTCCTACATTTTTGCTCTTTTTGCGATAAAAATATAGCTCCTAATTCTGTGAAACGTTAAGAGTAGTAAAGAGGACTTCTAAGTCACTAAAACCAAATCACAAACGATCCTAATGGCTGTTCATCAATCTGCCCAAAGACACTGCAAATGACTTAAAGTCTGTGTTGGTATAAAAATGAAGAATTCTGAGATATAAAGTCAGAATTCTGAGATATAAAGTCAGAATTATGAGATAAAAAGTCAGAATTCTGAGATATAAAGTCAGAATTATGAGATAAAAAGTCAGAATTATGAGATAAAAAGTCAGAATTCTGAGATATAAAGTCAGAATTATGAGATAAAAAGTCAGAATTCTGAGATATAAAGTCAGAATTATGAGATAAAAAGTTAGAATTCTGAGTTATAAAGTCAGAATTCTGAGATATAAAGACAGAATTATGAGATAAAAAGTTAGAATTCTGAGTTATAAAGTCAGAATTATGAGATAAAAAGTTAGAATTCTGAGTTATAAAGTCAGAATTATGAGATAAAAAGTCAGAATTCTGAGATATAAAGTCAGAATTATGAGATAAAAAGTTAGAATTCTGAGTTATAAAGTCAGAATTATGAGATAAAAAGTTAGAATTCTGAGTTATAAAGTCAGAATTATGAGATAAAAAGTCAGAATTATGAGATAAAAAGTCAGAATTCTGAGTTATAGACAGAATCATGAGATAAAAAGTCAGAATTATGAGATAAAAAGTCAGAATTCTGAGATATAAAGTCAGAATTATGAGATAAAAAGTCAGAATTCTGAGATATAAAGTCAGAATTATGAGATAAAAAGTTAGAATTCTGAGTTATAAAGTCAGAATTATGAGATATAAAGACAGAATCATGAGATAAAAAGTCAGAATTATGAGATAAAAAGTCAGAATTATGAGATATAAAGTCAGAATTATGAGATAAAAAGTCAGAATTCTGAGATATAAAGTCAGAATTATGAGTTATAAAGTCAGAATTATGAGATATAAAGTCAGAATTATGAGATAAAAAGTTAGAATTCTGAGTTATAAAGTCAGAATTATGAGATATAAAGACAGAATCATGAGATAGAAAGTCAGAATTATGAGATAAAAAGTCAGAATTCTGAGATATAAAGTCAGAATTATGAGATAAAAAGTCAGAATTCTGAGATATAAAGTCAGAATTATGAGATAAAAAGTTAGAATTCTGAGTTATAAAGTCAGAATTATGAGATATAAAGTCAGAATTATGAGATAAAAAGTTAGAATTCTGAGTTATGAAGTCAGAATTATGAGATAAAAAGTTAGAATTCTGAGATATAAAGTCAGAATTATGAGATATAAAGTCAGAATTATGAGATAAAAAGTTAGAATTCTGAGTTATAAAGTCAGAATTATGAGATATAAAGTCAGAATTATGAGATAAAAAGTTAGAATTCTGAGTTATAAAGTCAGAATTATGAGATAAAAAGTCAGAATTATGAGATAAAAAGTCAGAATTCTGAGTTATAAAGTCAGAATTCTGAGATATAGACAGAATCATGAGATAAAAAGTCAGAATTATGAGATAAAAAGTCAGAATTCTGAGATATAAAGTCAGAATTATGAGATAAAAAGTCAGAATTCTGAGATATAAAGTCAGAATTATGAGATAAAAAGTTAGAATTCTGAGTTATAAAGTCAGAATTATGAGATATAAAGACAGAATCATGAGATAAAAAGTCAGAATTATGAGATAAAAAGTCAGAATTATGAGATATAAAGTCAGAATTATGAGATAAAAAGTCAGAATTCTGAGATATAAAGTCAGAATTATGAGTTATAAAGTCAGAATTATGAGATATAAAGTCAGAATTATGAGATAAAAAGTTAGAATTCTGAGTTATAAAGTCAGAATTATGAGATATAAAGACAGAATCATGAGATAAAAAGTCAGAATTATGAGATAAAAAGTTAGAATTCTGAGTTATAAAGTCAGAATTATGAGATATAAAGACAGAATCATGAGATATAAAGTCAGAATTATGAGATAAAAAGTTAGAATTCTGAGTTATAAAGTCAGAATTATGAGATATAAAGACAGAATCATGAGATATAAAGTCAGAATTATGAGATAAAAAGTTAGAATTCTGAGATATAAAGTCAGAATTCTGAGATATAAAGTCAGAATTATGAGATAAAAAGTCAGAAATCTGAGATATAAAGTCAGAATTCTAAGATAAAAAGTCAGAATTCTGAGATATGAAGTCGCAATAATCTTTTTTTCAGAGGCGGAAATGGGCTTCCATGGAATATGGCAACATTTGTATTTTAAAAACTTTATTTGAATATGGCAACATGATACCTCTTTCTACAATAATTAAATCTGTCAGAGACTCCTCTCATCAGCCAATCACTGTGGAGAGAGAGAGAGAGAGAGAGGCCTATGAACTCCTTGAGAGACTTGAATCTGCTTCTGCTGATGAAACTGCAAACTATTCTTCAGTAAAATTTTCTTCAATTTATTTTTTTTAAAACTCTGACTCCGGATCTTCATTTATCATAACTGGTCTTTTGGGTCTTTAACTGTAAAAAACCCCTACATTATGAAGCGACGAGAATACTTTTTGTGCGCCAAAAAATCTAAATAATGTCGTTCCACACCTGTAAGACCTTCATTCATCTTTGGAGCCCAAATTCAAATGTTTTTGATAAAATCTGATGGTTCAGTGAGGCTTGCATTGACAGCAAATTAATTTACACTTTTAAGGCCCAGAAAGGTAGTAGAGATATATTTAAAATAGTCCATGTGACTACCTTGTGTTCAACCTTAGCCTTAAACAAAATAATGACTTTATTCAACAATTTCCTCTGTTCGGTATCAGTCTCTGAAGCGGTTCACGAGAGCACGGCGCACGCATGTAGTGATGCGAGATACATTTGTCGTCTCAATTATCCAAACTTTCAAGCTGTGGCACGACAATATCACAATCGATGCAGCACACGCTCTTGGAAAAAAAAAAAAAAAAAGCAAATTAGAAATGCAGGACTGAATGTAGTTAAATAATCATTTATACATGTCAGAACGGCAGCTCCTGCGTCCTCACCACACGCATGCGTCGTGGTGCTCTCGTGAAGAGAAGAGAAGAGAAGAGAAGAGAAGAGAAGAGAAGAGAAGAGAAGAGAAGAGAAGAGAAGAGAAGAAGAAGAGAAGAAGTGATGAGAAGAAATTGTTGAATACAGTTGTTATTTTGTTTTTTGGTGCATAAAAAGTATTCTCATCACTTCATAAAATTAAGGTTGAAGCACTGTTGTGAGTTTTAAATATGTTTTTAGTACCTTTCTGGGCATATGCAGTGGTTTCTCACAATGAAATAGTAACGTGATGTTTTATAAGACCGAAAACAAACAGGTGGAGGAAGTGAAGGAACAGGGTTCTCGTCCACAATCAAACAATGAACCAATCAGAAAGTGACACAAACGGGAAGCACAAGACGTGATCACATGATGGCAAGAGAAACACAAACAGGAAACATGACTGAGAATTACAAAATAAAAGAAATTAAAACATAAAAGTGAACCAAAACAAACATGACAGAGGTGGATATTGAACTACAATCCATTGTAAAACAGAACTTGCACATGTCTTCTGGTCTTCTGTCATTGGTCAATATATATATATATATATATATATACCAACACAAAAATAAATTACACATTAAAATATATTCAAATTGTAATTTAAATTGTAATAATAAATTCACAATATTACGATTTTTACTGTATTTTAAAGTAAATAAATACAGCCTTGGTGAGCAAACAAAATTTCTTTTAAAAACATTCCGTTCCCAAATTTAGTGTGTGTGTATATATATTTACTGTTTTTACATTTGAACGGTAGTGTAGGCTATACACACACATATACATACATACATACATTTATATATATATATATATATACATATATATATATATATGTGTGTGTGTGTGTATATATAGCCTACACATAAGCTATTTATGTACAGTATATTAAATATATGTAGGCTAAGTAAGATAATATGTAAGATAATATATCACTTTATGTCTTTTAATCCATCGGTTTCCCCCAGAGTTTCTTCAGAAAACGAAACCGATAGTGAAAGAGGACTGGATGACACGCTTTCACAATGAAAATGCGCCATTTGTTAATCGTTTTGTTGTTGGTTTCTAATATCACATTATCTTCGGGTTTTACATTTGAGCTCGCGGCTGTTTCTGTTGGTGGTGCTATTGGTGGTGCTGTTGGTGGTGTTGGTGGTGCTGTTGTTGTTGTTGCTGCTGCTGTATCCTATATATTTTACCCACGTACTGAACCGGACGGTTTGCTGCCTTTTGACCCTAAACGTGAGTAAAACTGCAAAATACCGTACCATATTTTGACGATATATTTGTGAGTTATGTTCAAATTTCAAAAGTTACCTTTGTTTCCAACAGTCGGGCTTTATTTATTTTTTATTTAAACGCATGTTCAACATTTTATATCTCAAAACTATGACGTTGATTACACGTTCTCAAGTCACTTTGAAGTTGTCAAAGAATTCGTTCGTTCATTTATAAATGTTTAGTATTTATCATTGCAATCTTTGATTTCACTTATCTTCACCTCTTTCAGGTTTGGAGGCAGATTTAAGAGGCTCTCTCTTTGGGCAGCACATTGCGTCTAAAGTTGTACTAAAAGCTGTAACATCATTTATGACCGACAGCAAACCAAACAAACCGCTGGTTCTCTCTTTCCATGGGACTACAGGAGTTGGGAAAAGTCATGTCACTAAAATCATTGCAAGAAATGTATACGAGAAAGGGGAAGACAGCAAACATGTTCACACATATGTATCTGAGCATCATTTCCCACACAAAGAAAAGTCAAACGTGTACAGCTTAAGTAAATAATGTATATTCCAATAAGATGAGCAGGGCTAACCATGCCTTTAACTAATCCTCAATCTGGGATTTGCATGTTTTGTTTATTCAGGCACAGCTAAAGCAGTGGATTCATGGAAATGTATCAACATTTCCCCGTTCCATGTTCGTATTTGATGAAATGGACAAGATGAATCCTTCTCTGATCGATGTCATAAAACCTTTTCTAGACTACAACGCCCTTGTAGACGGAGTGTCATTCCACGATGCAATCTTCATTTTTCTCAGGTATAAATATGTGATTGTTCGATTCAAGCCGAGTGGTAATTATTAAATAAAACTACTCTCTCCCAAAATACTGACCCAACTAATGAGAAACTTTATTTATAGTAATGCAGGTGGGAGTGTAATTAATGAAGTGGCTCGGGAGTTCTTGAAAGAAGACAAAGATCGGGAAGATATCAGGATGAACAGCAAAGACCTGGAGACTAAAATTTCTAAAGACATCTTCAATGAAAAGGGTGCTGAAATACATTTTTAAACAATGTAAAAAAATGGCAAAATAAGATTTTTAAAGTACATTTATATAAATATAGGTTTTATATGTGAAAGGAGAATTATACATAAAGGTAAATTTTATATATTCATTCATTACGACCTTCCGGGGTCATGGCTGGAGCCTATCCTAGTTTCTTAGGCCAGCACCCTGGATAGATCGCAGGGCTCTCACACATACACAATCACACACAGGCAGTTTTTGACTCTCCAGTTCACCTAACCTGCATGTCTTTGGACTGTGGGAAACCAGAGGAAACCCACACTAACACGGGAGAACATGCAAACTACACAGAAAGGCCTCCTGGCTCAGCCAGGGCTAGAAGTAGGGACGTTCTTGATGTGAGGCAACCACTGTGCCGATTTCCCTGGTTACATTCTTGTATTACATTTGCTTCTCTACTTTCTACAGGTGGGTTTCAGCACTCCAGTATCATAGGCCATCATCTGATTGATCACTATGTTCCCTTCCTACCTCTGGAGCTGAAGCATGTGCGTCAGTGTGTCCTGGCTGAGATGCTCCATCTGAAGATGCGTAAAGATGATGATCTGGCAGATAAAGTGGCCAGAGAAATGCCCTTCTTCCCTGAAGAAGAGAAAATCTTTTCTGTTAAAGGCTGCAAGTCTGTCAGACAGAAGTTGGCACTGTTTGCTGATGAGTAGATGATAGTTAGTTCACCCAAAAATTAAAACATAAAAAATGTTGCATAACATGAAGTTATTAATCAACGTTTATCGTTCTAAATATTAATTATTTGAATAACTTAAGCCTTGAAGAAGCAGTAAATCTTGTTTGTCTTTGTATGTGCGCTCAGTGTTCTGTACAGGTCCTTTATGGTACTGGTGGACAACTGGGACTCTGCTTGAGATGTGTTGAGGCTCTGTCCTGATCAGAATCTTAGTAATGACGTAGTTAGTGGACTCTGTTAGAGTATAATTGTTGTGGAAATGTGAATGTACAGAGAGAGAGAGAGAGAGCGGCCTACGAACTCCTTGTGAGACTTGAATCTGCTTCTGCTGATGAAACTGCAAACTATTCTTCAATAAAATTTTCTTCAATTTATTTTTTTTAAAACTCTGACTCCGGGTCTTCATTTATCATAACTGGTCTTTTGGGTCTTTAACTGTAAAAAAACCCCTACATTATGAAGCGACGAGAATACTTTTTGTGCGCCAAAAAATCTAAATAATGTCGTTCCACACCTGTAAGACCTTCATTCATCTTTGGAGCCCAAATTAAAATGTTTTTGATAAAATCCGATGGTTCAGTGAGGCTTGCATTGACAGCAAATTAATTTACACTTTTAAGGCCCAGAAAGGTAGTAAAGACATATTTAAAATAGTCCATGTGACTACCTTGTGTTCAACCTTAGCCTTAAACAAAATAATGACTTTATTCAACATTTTCCTCTGTTGGGTATCAGTCTCTGAAGCGGTTCACGAGAGCACGGCGCACGCATGTAGTGATGCGAGATACATTTGTCGTCTCAATCATCCAAACTTCAAGCTGTGGCACGACAATATCACAATCGATGCAGCACACGCTCTTGGAAAAAAAAAAAAAAAGCGAATTAGAAATGCAGGACTGGATGTAGTTAAATAATCATTTATACATGTCAGAACGGCAGCTCCTGCGTCCTCACCACACGCATGCGTCGTGGTGCTCTCGTGAACACACGTCCAGACTGAAACGGAAGAGAAGAAATTGTTGAATAAAGTTATTTTGTTTTTTGGTGCATAAAAAGTATTCTCATCACTTCATAAAATTAAGGTTGAAGCACTGTTGTGAGTTTTAAATATGTTTTTAGTACCTTCCTGGGCATATGCAGTGGTTTCTCACAGTGAAATAGTAACGTGACATTTCTTAAGACAGAAAACTAACAGAGGTGGATGGAGTGAAGGAACAGCGTTCTCTTCCACAATCAAACAATGAACCAATCAGAAAGTGACGCAAACGGGAAGCACAAGACGTGATCACATGATGGCAAGAGAAACACAAACAGGAAAAATGACTATGAGAATTACAAAATAAAATATATCAAAACATAAAAGTGAACCAAAACAGACATGACAGAGGCGGATATTGAACTACAATCCATTGTAAAACAGAACTTGCACATGTCTTCAGTCATTGGTATATGTATATATATATACCAACACAAGAATAAATTACACATTAAAATATATTCAAATTGTAATTTAAATTGTAATAATAAATTCACAATATTACGATTTTTATTGTATTTTAAAGTAAATAAATACAGCCTTGGTGAGCAAACAAAATTTCTTTTAAAAACATTCCTATCCCAAATTTAGTGTGTGTGTATATATATTTACTGTTTTTACATTTGAACGGTAGTGTAGGCTATACACACACACATATACATACATACATACATATATATATATATATATATATATATATATATATGTGTGTGTGTGTGTGTGTGTGTGTGTGTGTGTATGTATATAGCCTACACATAGGCTATTTATGTACAGTATATTAAATATATGTAGGCTAAGTAAGATAATATGTAAGATAATATATCACTTTATGTCTCTTAATCCATCGGTTTCCCCCAGAGTTTCTGAGTAGGGGTAAAATCTTTGCGTGGCAGGGGGAGCCACTGCTAGTGGCAGCTGCCACTCGACCCGCCACAGTTATATGCGCCTGCCTCGGGACCCGTCACAGATATATGCGCCTGCTTAGCAACCTTACACAATATGTAAGAGGTTTTTAAACAAAATGCCGCTCCTATCCCCTGTAGCCAACGGTGGCCAGAACGGTACGCACAATAGGTCAATATTCACCATTAAACAAACGCTTTTCCTTTTACAAAGCGTCGCGCATGCCTCAAGATCTCTCACTGTTTACAGCTACCAGACACTGCGATTGATACATGAGAGCAAACATATAGATAAAAAACAGCAGGATTGCACTTTTTGTCATCTTAACTTATGTTTTATTCGCTCTTTTTGTCCATAATGGAGCGCGTTTCGTGGCTCCTAGTAAGCGTTGCACCAGCCACAGCTTAGCGTTGCGCCTGCCTCAAGATCTCTCACTGTTTACAGCTACCAGACACTGCGATTGATACATGAGAGCAAACATATAGATAAAAAACAGCAGGATTGCACTTTTTGTCATCTTAACTTATGTTTTATTCGCTCTTTTTGTCCATAATGGAGCGCGTTTCGTGGCTCCTAGTAAGCGTTGCACCAGCCACAGCTTAGCGTTGCGCCTGCCTCAAGATCTCTCACTGTTTACAGCTACCAGACACTGCGATTGATACATGAGAGCAAACATATAGATAAAAAACAGCAGGATTGCACTTTTTGTCATCTTAACTTATGTTTTATTCGCTCTTTTTGTCCATAATGGAGCGCGTTTCGTGGCTCCTACTAAGCGTCGCGCCAGCCACAGCTTAGCGTCGCGCCTGCCTCAAGATCTCTCACTGTTTACAGCTACCAGACACTGCGATTGATACATGAGAGCAAACATATAGATAAAAAACAGCAGGATTGCACTTTTTGTCATCTTAACTTATGTTTTATTCGCTCTTTTTGTCCATAATGGAGCGCGTTTCGTGGCTCCTAGTAAGCGTCGCGCCAGCCACAGCTTAGCGTCGCGCCTGCCTCAAGATCTCTCACTGTTTACAGCTACCAGACACTGCGATTGATACATGAGAGCAAACATATAGATAAAAAACAGCAGGATTGCACTTTTTGTCATCTTAACTTATGTTTTATTCGCCCTTTTTGTCCATAATGGAGCGCGTTTCGTGGCTCCTACTAAGCGTCGCGCCAGCCACAGCTTAGCGTCGCGCCTGCCTCAAGATCTCTCACTGTTTACAGCTACCAGACACTGCGATTGATACATGAGAGCAAACATATAGATAAAAAACAGCAGGATTGCACTTTTTGTCATCTTAACTTATGTTTTATTCGCTCTTTTTGTCCATAATGGAGCGCGTTTCGTGGCTCCTACTAAGCGTCGCGCCAGCCACAGCTTAGCGTCGCGCCTGCCTCAAGATCTCTCACTGTTTACAGCTACCAGACACTGCGATTGATACATGAGAGCAAACATATAGATAAAAAACAGCAGGATTGCACTTTTTGTCATCTTAACTTATGTTTTATTCGCTCTTTTTGTCCATAATGGAGCGCGTTTCGTGGCTCCTAGTAAGCGTCGCGCCAGCCACAGCTTAGCGTCGCGCCTGCCTCAAGATCTCTCACTGTTTACAGCTACCAGACACTGCGATTGATACATGAGAGCAAACATATAGATAAAAAAACAGCAGGATTGCACTTTTTGTCATCTTAACTTATGTTTTATTCGCCCTTTTTGTCCATAATGGAGCGCGTTTCGTCAGCTACCAGACACTGCGACTGACACGCTGAAGGGAAAAGCATCAGATTCCTCACTAAATCGATTTGTTTGTTTTATATGCCTCATTTTATTTAGCCTACTTTTTTGTGCAAACTATTATGGTAGAAACATAATTAATACTTGTGATCGACAATCTGATATAAGCCTATGTAGAAATTGTTGTGTCAACCATGTAATAAATAAGGCTCTCATCTGTCGCATGTTTATCTCGAAAACTGTTAAAATAACAACTGGCAAGTGCAAAATATTGCTGTGTCTTCTCTTTTATTCTATTATTTTTGATTAATCATTAAAATGCTTTGAATTTTACACTCTAAATTCTGTATATGAATCCATTTGTGTTGGACTTGCCGTACCGTGTTGGTTTTTGAACAGCCCCAGGTAGAGTAAGGATTATTTGTAAACCCCAAGCACGATTAATGATGATTATAAAAATGTACATTTCGTTTTATTTATTAAAGTTAAATGTCATTCTTTGCCTGAACAAGTTTTTTGTTGCTTGTTTTGCAGTTCACACTGATTCAGTATAATAACTTAATAGTTACACATTACAAATAGCCTACATTATAATTTTATAGTTATAATAAAAGCGAAATTGTATTTAAATAACTGATTTTATATAAAGGTGGTCTGCATCATGATCAGAAAAGGAACAGAGTTTGAACATATGGACACAGGCCTATTGCTAGCCCTAAAGAACCCATAACTCTTATTTATTAGTCAATAGCTGATGCAAAGAAACAGTGATTTGTAAATGTAATGGCATTAAATCAGGAGTATTGGTGTGCAGAAAATGTTTATTACTTTGAAATCAGCCACCAACACCCGAAAAAGAATACAGGTAACACAAACGGCCCTCCATCTTCACGCCCAAGTGATGCTACATTTAAGTTTTTGGTTGGTTGAATTTGATTCGCGTTCCATCGACCAATCTGATTGGTTGTGAGCTGCCGCAACGCTAAGCTCTGGCTGGCGAAACGCTGGCTGACGCAACGCTGAACTGAGGCAGGCGCGACGCTAAGCTGTGGCTGGCGCGACGCTGAACTGTGGCAGGCGCGACGCTAAGCTGTGGCTGGCGCGACGCTAAACTGTGGCTGACGCAACGCTGAACTGTGGCAGGCGCGACGCTAAGCTCTGGCTGGCGAGACGCTAAACTGTGGCTGACGCGACGCTAAGCTGTGGCTGGCGCAACGCTGAACTGTGGCTGACGCAACGCTGAACTGTGGCAGGCGCGACGCTAAGCTGTGGCTGGCGCGACGCTTAGTAGGAGCCACGAAACGCGCTTCATTATGGAAAAAAAGAGCGAATAAAACATAAATTAAGATGACAAAAGTGCAATCCTGCTGTTATTTATCTATATGTTTGCTCTCGTGCACCAATCGCAGTGTCTGGTAGCTGTAATCAGTGAGAGATATTGAGGCATGCGCGACACTTTGTAAATGTTAGGAAAAGCGTTTGTTTAATGGTGAATATTGACTTATTGTGCGTACCGTTCTGGCCACCGTTGGCTACAGGGGATAGGAGTATGGGATTAGTTTTGTTTAAAAACCTCTTACATATTGTGTAAGGTTGCTAAGCAGGCGCATATATCTGTGACGGGTCCCGAAGCAGGCGCATATAACACTGCGGTCACGCCATCCGCGCTTCCTCCAAGCGCGTTCGCGCCATCCGCGATTAAAAACTACTGCGCGTTTACACGAGGTTGCGTGGTAGGCTCAATGTGAATGCTTTTGGTTGTCGGCAGACTTTTTGTTTTCTACAAACTCCACCAGATTCTTGTTCTACATCTCACAGACTACCACTGTGGTGATTTTCATGATGTTTTACTGTTTAATTATTTAATAATTACCTGCCAAAATCCTGTACTGTATAGCAATATTTAATCAATTCATAAAAAATGCAAATCAAATTGTTGTCTGCAAACTCCACCAGATTCTTGTTCTACATCTCACAGAGTGCCACTGTGGTGATTTTCATGATGTTCATGAGGCAGGCGCATATAACTGTGGCGGGTCGAGTGGCAGCTGCCTCTAGCAGTGGCGGGTCGAGTGGCAGGTCGCACGGCAGCTCCCCCTGCCGCGCAAAGATTTTACTCCCTCTCGAGTTTCTTCAGAAAACGAAACCGATAGTGAAAGAGGACTGGATGATTCGCTTTCACGATGAAAATGCGCCATTTGTTAATCGTTTTGTTGTTGGTTTCTAATATCACATTATCTTCGGGTTTTCTGATTGAGCTCGCGGCTGTTTCTGTTGCTGCTGCTGCTGTGTCCTATACATTTTACCCACGTACTGAACCGGACGGTTTGCTGCCTTTTGACCCTAAACGTGAGTAAAACTGCAAAATACCGTACCATATTTTGACGATATATTTGTGAGTTATGTTCAAATTTCAAAGTTACCTTTGTTTCCAACAGTCGGGCTTTATTTATTTGTTGTTTAAACGCATGTTCAACATTTTATATTCCCAAACTATGACGTTGATTACACGTTCTCAAGTCACTTTGAAGTTGTCAAAGAATTCGTTCGTTCATTTATAAATGTTTAGCATAAATTATCATTGCAATAAAACTCTGTAGCGTGTACACTCAAACACTCCTATTCTAGGTCCATAAACTTAACACAGGACTCGAACACGTGATAGTCACTCTTCCATGGCATTGGAGTACAGTAAATGACATTAAAATATTACATTACACTCCTTGAGCACTAATATCTGCGAGTAATGCACAAACTTCACCTGTATAACCATAAAAAGTACAATTTGGCATACACTTCACATTACTCCAGCATTTATAACTGTATGAACTGTCTCATTGCTCTTTATATAATCATTTTATGAATTGTTTTTATCACAGTTTTAACCCAAAGTCTATTACTATTTTTAACATAACCTTTAATGGAAAATAAAAGATTTTTCACACTGAGTCGGACTCAAATTATTATTAATAATACTTAGGGAAATGCTCTTTTAAAGTTAATGGCTGAAAGAATGATGCTACGTTTCACACTCTTAATTAACATACGGTTAAACAGGGTCTTTTCATATCTGCGGCATGAACTCCAGTTCCACAAATATATAATACAGTTGTGCATTACTAGAGGATTTATTATATTCAGCTTACCTGAAATGTACACTCAAACACTCTCATAGCGTACTGATCGCTATTTCCGCTATAGTAACAGACCTGTGTAACGCTTGGAGTGCCCTCTGTTGGTGAAGCTAGGCTTAACAATAGTAACCCTCTTAGAAAAATGCTTTACAACAGTATTATCAGCATGACAGCAGTTTCCTTATTTTTAACGAACTCAGTCTTTACTCAGTTCAAAATTTACAAGGGGGGGTGCAATCTCTATCTTTTTTAACAGTCACTGAACACTCAGGGCTACACTCTCCTCCACAAAATTAAATGTCTCCTGACATTTCTGTGAACAAAGAAAACCTTCCTCTAAAACACTTCAGCCGCCCACGGCCTCCAGTAACCCTTGGTCTGTGTTATCTGAGTCTCTGTTACCTTACAGTTTCTTTGTACCAAAGATGGTTGACCCAATGTATCATAACTCAGGACAACAGGCTGATGTCTCAGTCTCTGGGGTCGCTGTCTTACCATCTGTTGCTCTCCTTGTGTCAAGATCAGAGGATCTACCCCTGATTCACCACACTCAGGCCTATCAAGGTTCAAATCAGGTCTCTGAGATTGTAGTGGCACATCCTCTTCGCATTGTAGTGGCACATCCTCTTCGCTTTGTAGTGGCACATCCTCTTCGCTTTGTAGTGGCACATCCTCTTCGAAATTCTGAAGACTCTGCTGAGGCTGGAAAGGCTCTGCCAGGGGATTCAGTGAGGTCCTTCTCTGCCTTCTCCCTCTGCCAGGTCTGAGATGCCAATGGTACGTGCCGCTGTATTCGTCATCCGAGGTGTCACTCTGTTCCGACTGCAATCGCTGCTGACGTCGAGGTTTGGTTCTTTCCTTTGATGAGCCCAGGGTGTTTTCCTGTGGCTGGACAGTCCCTGCTGGTGGCTGGTCAGGGGGTAAGAAGTCACAAGGCAGCAGGAGGTTTCTGTGGACCACTCTGTCCCTCCCTTTTCCATTTTCTGGGCTGATCTCATAAACAGGGCTGCCATCCGCTTTTCTCTCCTTCACCTTATACACTTGATCCTCCCAGTAGGGCTGAATTCTTCCTGGCCCCCCTCTGGGGGTAAGGTTTCTGAGGAGGACCCTATCGCCTGGGTGGAGGTCTCTTCCCTGAATTTTCCTGTCATAAAAGCCCTTTCCCCGAGCTGCTCCCTTACCAGCTGTTTTAGCTGCGATCTGATATGCCTCTTGCATCCTCTTTTTCCAACGACTCACATAGTCATCATATGTGTCATGGGACTCTTCTTTTCCCAGTCTGAACAACAAATCAATGGTGTTGCCTCATTCTTTGTGCAGTTGTACGCGTGGACAACCTTAGCGAGGGACTCCTTCCAATCTTCCTTCTCCTTGTCTTCCAGGGTGCGCAGCATGGACAACAGGGTACGGTTAAACCGCTCTACCTGCCCGTTACCCTGGGGATGGTATGGTGTCGTGTGCGAGCCCTGGATGCCAGAAAGTTTCTTCAAGCCGGCCATCAATCTGTTCTCAAACTCTTTGCCCATATCGTGATGTATTTTGCTTGGGAACCCAAACTTCAATGCAAAGTCGCCGAAAATCTTGTCAGCTACAGTTTTGGCCGCTTTGTTCCTTGTTGCATAGGCCTGTGCGAACCTCGTAAAATGGTCCATGACCACCAAGATATATTCGTACCCGTGCTTACATTTCTCCAGATGCAGAAAGTCTATGGAGACGAGCTGGAATGGATAGGTGGTCTGGATCGGTATCAAAGGTGCACGTGTCTGCTTATTCTAGAACCGTTCTCGAATCAGATCAAGCGTCCTCTCCACCCCCATGTGACCCATGTCCTGGTGTAGCTCTTTAAAGATCAGCGGATGATAATACTTGGCCTCTTGCTCTGTGACTTATACCAGAGAACTCTTGACAGGGTTTCATCCTCTTCCTGAGATTTGCGGATTTGATTTGGGGTTCGCAGATGGCCCACTTCAACGCTAAAAACTCTAACTTTCCAGAGTGCAGATGATACCTCTTCTCTGCTGGGCTCAGGGTGGGAGATCGGGAAGGTGTGATCCACCCTCTCTTCAATAGATCCTGCAGGTACTCCTTAACTTCCTTGTGAAGAGGCTTTGGGACGGACATGTAGGTCTTTTGCACTGGGCTGGTATCATGAAGGGTGATGTGCATCTTTACATCACTGTAGATCACGCCTTCTGGTGGAGGATTAAGCATATCAGGTGAAAAGAACATCTGTTGGCCTTGTGCTCGTGAACTCACATGTGCTCTTATATAGACAGTGGTGACTTGGTTAGCTGGTAAGGGCACTCTTTTTCTGCCGGTACGAACTACACCAGTCTCTGAACCTGGATATCCACTCTGCATCAACTTGACCACACGATGAGCAGTTTCCACTGTTATTGCAAAGGCTTTACTCACTTTGTGTGCCAACTGTTTTTTTGCTGGGTCACTCGACACTAGTATTGGGACTTGTAAATCATCTGCCATGCTGGGGTCACTGCCTAGTCTGAAACTGACTTCAATCCAGCCGATATATGGAATGGGCGTGTCGTTAGCAGCAAAGACTGTCAGTGTCTCATCCTCCAACAACTCTGAGATGGATCTAACAACGGTGTGGGGGAGATGGTTCTGTCGCCAGGGGTCATTCACTATGCTGGACTGTGCTCCTGTGTCCCACAGGGCTCTAACTGGGCAATTGTCCATAACACAGTCCACTATGCACCTACTTCCTACAAGGCTTACCAACTGTGGCTGGTGTCGAGGCGGTATATAGCTAACCACACTTCCAGCTGATGAGGCGCAAGCCGTTCTTTCTTCAAGGGGTGTTGTTGGTTGCATGGCTAGGCTGGGTGGTAGCTGCTCATTTCGGGGCGCTTGGACTTGGACTACTGCTGGCCCCACATTAGTAGCCCCTGCCCGTTTCCCGACATGGTTCTGCATCCACGTGAAAAGTGGCCCTCCTGCCCACATTTAAAACAGTGTACACATCTCTCACCTGTTCCCTCATCCCTGCATTTCCTGCAGCCTTTCACTCTCTGCTTTTGTTCAGGAGGGCGGGGGTTTGCTTCCATTACAGCAAGAAACATTTGCTTCATTTCTTTGCGAAGCTCTTCCAACATCTGCTGCGCATTCATGCTGTCAGGTTTAGTCTCATTCCCCTTTACTGTTTTTATCGCCACTGTTGAATTGGACTCCTTAAGTTTAGAGGGGCTCTGGGCAGGTGTGGATTTTAACTGAGAGTCTGATTGGAGCTCCTGCACTCTGGGAGTTTTACCAGCAGTGGTCCTTTTCCGCTTCTCCTGTCTCTCACTTTCAACTTTTGCCGCTTCATCCACTTTTTGTATGAGTTCTTCATCTGTTATGCTCACAACACTGAGGTAGGGTAGAATTTGGAACTTCACAGAATCACTCAACAGTCCAGTTTCTATTGAGCGGAGGAACTTGCGCTGAATGACGGTTCTGCTGTACTGTTCCTCAGTATCCTCATTTGCTGCTTTCCATAACAGTTTCTCTTTCAGCTCAATCGCACGGAATACAAAGTTCAAGGCAGTCTCTTTGGGCTCTTGCGAGATGTTAAGGAGTTGATGGTAAAGTTCTGTGGAGCTGTCTACGCGATAGTGACCTTTCAGGATGGTGAGGAGTGCACTGAGGGTCAGCCCACGTTTGATCTCTAACATGTCTCTCAAAGGCAGCCCGGGACTAACAGCCCTGATTACAGCTTCGACCACTTCAGTCTGTGTGTGCCCCTTTTCTATACTAAACTGAGGTATGATAATTTATCCCTCTGACCGCTCTCCCCAATTTGCCCACAGATCTTAAACTCCCTTCTCAGTGTGGCTCTTGAATGGGGAATCTGTAGTCGTTAGAAAAGACGTGTGAGGTGGGAAGCAATTTTCCAATCCTTCCTTAGGAGCTGGCTCTTCTGACAGGCACTCTTCGTCTTGCTTACTACACCTTTTACTTTGTCTTTCAATGAATGTTAATAAATCAGCACAGTACTGCTTAACTTCATCACTCTCTTGTTTCTCCTCAAGCTCATCTAACGCACACTCGGCCATCTTGATGAGCGCCCTCCGTGTCCTGCTACAGGGCTCTCCACTGTCCAGGCCATCACATTTCAGGTACCTGCAGACATGCAAGAGAGACTCTTCCCCAAGCTGCCACAGAGCTGCACTCACTTCATCACGCAGGATCTGACTGGCGTCCATTTTGCTGAAGGCTCGACTCATTGGGAAGGAGGGAGGTTGATGGTGCTGGTCACTCTATCGCCTCCTCCTGGCTGGCTCGCCAAAATATGTTACACTTTTTAAGAATGAAGCAGTGTTCGTCCTTGGTGCAACACGTTTATTTCTGAAAGAAACATAATAACGTCAGGTTAAACCGGAAAACTCTGTAGCGTGTACACTCAAACACTCTCATAGCGTACTGATCGCTATTTCCGCTATAGTAGCGTCCACTATACAACTTATCCAATAATCAAAACTAATATTTTAATGTGCAACTGTTAATGTAAATACTGTACACAGCAATAAACATGTTATCCTTGACATCAGTTACTATTCTAGGTCCATAAACTTAACACAGGACTCGAACACGTGATAGTCACTCTTCCATGGCATTGGAGTACAGTAAATGACATTAAAATATTACATTACACTCCTTGAGCACTAATATCTGCGAGTAATGCACAAACTTCACCTGTATAACCATAAAAAGTACAATTTGGCATACACTTCACATTACTCCAGCATTTATAACTGTATGAACTGTCTCATTGCTCTTTATATAATCATTTTATGAATTGTTTTTATCACAGTTTTAACCCAAAGTCTATTACTATTTTTAACATAACCTTTAATGGAAAATAAAAGATTTTTCACACTGAGTCGGACTCAAATTATTATTAATAATACTTAGGGAAATGCTCTTTTAAAGTTAATGGCTGAAAGAATGATGCTACATGAGGTATTGACATATTAGCAGGTTGGTTAGGCCTGTTCACACGTGTTTCTTTTTAAGCCTGCTTGCCAATCCATGTTTAAAACATCGACTTCATCATCCATCATTAATCTCGCGTTTTTATCTCAATCAGATGCATTCCTCAACACTTATTTTACTCACTTTGCTCACGCTTTTACCCTAGTTAATAACATCGTCCGCCATTTTGGGTATGAACGCACAGCAATCGTTTCACACTCTTAATTAACATACGGTTAAACAGGGTCTTTTCATATCTGCGGCATGAACTCCAGTTCCACAAATATATAATACAGTTGTGCATTACTAGAGGATTTATTATATTCAGCTTACCTGAAAGAAACATAATAACGTCAGGTTAAACCGGAAAACTCTGTAGCGTGTACACTCAAACACTCTCATAGCGTACTGATCGCTATTTCCGCTATAGTAACGTCAGCACCCGATTCTCAGACCTGTGTAACGCTTGGAGTGCCCTCTGTTGGTGAAGCTAGGCTTAACAATAGTAACCCTCTTAGAAAAATGCTTTACAACAGTATTATCAGCATGACAGCAGTTTCCTTATTTTTAACGAACTCAGTCTTTACTCAGTTCAAAATTTACAAGGGGGGGTGCAATCTCTATCTTTTTTAACAGTCACTGAACACTCAGGGCTACACAATCTTTGATTTCACTTATCTTCACCTCTTTCAGGTTTGAAGGCAGATTTAAGAGACTCTCTCTTTGGGCAACACATTGCGTCTGATGTTGTACTAAAAGCTGTAACATCATTTATGACTGACAGCAAACCAAACAAACCGCTGGTTCTCTCTTTCCATGGGACTACAGGAGTTGGGAAAAATCATGTCGCTAAAATCATTGCAAGAAATGTATACGAGAAAGGGGAAGACAGCAAACATGTTCACACATATGTATCTGAGCATCATTTCCCACACAAAGAAAAGTCAGATCTATACAGCGTAAGTAAATAAATGGTAGAAACATTTAACAAATGATTGCTTCTTCACCATGGTCAGGCATCTTAAGATGATTTAAAATGGTCCACAGGACCCAAAGTTGGCCAGATACTTGAGGATTCATCTAGTATTCATTACTACACTCAAAACATAGTAAATTGTATGTTTAAATTATAATATGAAAGTAAAAATAATGTACATATTTGTAAAACTGCTATAGTAATATTGCACACCTCAGAAGTAATTTCTCTAACTGGGATTTGCATGTTCTTGATCTTCAGGCACAGCTAAAGCAGTGGATTCATGAAAGTGTGTCAAGATTTCCCCGTTCCATGTTCATATTTGATGAAATGGACAAGATGCATCCACAGCTGATCGACACCATAAAGGCCTTTCTGGACTACACTCCCCGTATTGACGGAGTGTCATTCCACAACGCAATCTTCATTTTCCTCAGGTAAAGCTCTCAAATCATGGGTTTGTTTTGTCAGATTTCAGATCCAGATGGAGGCAACATATTAGATATAAAATTCAAATGTGGTGATAATGAAACGCCTCTACTTAAGGTTGACCTAACTAAGCTGTGTCTATTTATAGTAATGGAGGTGGGAATGTGATTGCTGAAGTGGCTCTGGATTTCTGGAGAGAAGGCAAAGATCGGGAAGAGATCAGGATGAACAGCAAGGAACTGGAGACTAAAATCTTTCAAAACATTTTCAATGATAAATTCAGTATGTATTGAAGGATCATTTAATTACCCTTACGAAAAAGAAGTTTCTTTTTATTAGTATACTTCTTTTGAACTAAAAATAAGAAAGTATACTTACAGTCTACTTTTTATGCATTTCTCAGAAATACACTTAAAATTTTACTTAAAGGCACAGTATGTTTGTTCTCTGTCAAGTCAAAGTTTGTCGCAAAGCTCTCGCCATCTTAAACGCCAAACCAATATTGATCCTCGTTTTATTTCTCCTTTTGTTCCAAAGTTTGCTTGCCATGGTCCATAATATTTGAATGAAACAACAGCAGTGCACCACTAGACGTTACACAGCTGTCTGTTGCCATAGTTACTTTACATCTCACAATTCTTACTTTATATCTCAGAATTCTGACTTTATAACTCAGAATTCTGACTTTATATTTCACAATTCTAAAGATAAAAAGTCAGAATTCTGAGATAAAAAGCCGCAATAATCTTTTTTTCAGTGGCGGAAACGGGTTTTCATAGATACTTAATAACTAGTTAATAACAATGATATGATGACTTTTTTTTAAGTTAGTCAGACATGTACCGAGATGTCCTGCACAAGTACCGATTTGAACTGTTCTCCAGAAACACTGGTATCATTATATCATTTAAACATTTTTCATTTGACCAATTTAGCCTACAGATATTTCAGTTGTTGTTTGCCTCCTTTCATTTGTACTGTGTTTGTCTACAGGTGGGTTTCAGCACTCCAGTATCATAGACCATCATCTGATTGATCACTATATTCCCTTCCTACCTCTGGAGCTGAAGCATGTGCGTCAGTGTGTCCTGGCTGAGATGGTCCATCTGAACATGCCTCAAGATGATGATCTGGCAGATAAAGTGGCCAGAGAAATGCCCTTCTTCCCTCAAGAAGAGAAAATCTTTTCTGTTAAAGGCTGCAAGTCTGTCAGACAGAAGTTGGTCCTAAAAGAATAGCAGCACTTGTCCAATTTGTTTTAACTTTGAAACACAGTTGAACACCTTACATCTCTCCTTTGTCTTAGCTGATTCATATTTAAGTTTTGATGAGTTGCATTGCTAACTGGAGTGTGGATTGGAGTCTCTGTATTAAAATTTTAACCTAGACCTACAGTAGCCTATATGTGTCCAGTCTGTTTAGCTTTTGGGTCCATGATTTTGAAATAAATATGATGCCATCAGTGTGATTTTGTAAGGGCAAAAGCCAAGGTGATACCATGTGAGAGAGAGAGAGAGAGAGAGAGTGTTGTGAGAGAATCAGTTGATATTAATGCGCATGTCTCGTGGTTTATGAACGCGTCACTCGGATGGATGGATAACCTCCTCTCACCATTCGTAGCGGTATATTCATAATCCATTCATGTTTTCATAGTCTCCTCTCGTTTTGATGTCATAGTCGTGATAAGCATGAGCTAGGCTGGCTAACATGCTAACTAAGGATCGTTATCACTGCATGTCTTTATTATTGTCCTCAGAGCGCGTTTGAATGCTTATTTGCTCCTGTCAGTGAATGCGCTGTACATTATGTCGCGTTTTCTGTAATAGTCTAAACGAGACTAAAGCTCGTCTCACTAACGTCCATTAGAAACTTCTGCATATTGCAAGACAGCTTTCAGTATTGCAATGGACATGTTTGATTTTAATTCGCATGTTATTTTGTTTATGTTTATTGGGATGTGGCAGACAAATGCAGTTCGATCATAACACTGAAGATCAAACATGAAATTAAAAAGTATAAGTATATAACCATGATATATATATATATATATATATGTTTTTATTTACTTATATACAGTGTTAAATTAATATTTTTTATATATTATTATAGTATTTATTAATATTAAGTATCTTTGTTTGACTTCATTTTTATTTTAGTTTTAGTAGTTTTACCACTTTAATTTATTTCAGTTGTCAATTAATGAGCATTTTTAATTTAAGCTTTTCATTATATTTATATTTTATTTCAGCTTAATTTCCGATACCAAAAAATGGTTGTTCTAGAGTTAGTTAATAATAAACAATGGATATATTTAATTCCTACATTTATTTATGTATTCACACTTCACATTTTGTTGTATCAATCAATCTATCTATATTTGAATGAATAAATATTCATATATAAATATGAATAAATATTTAATGTTTAGATGTTTATCTATTTGCCCCTTATTTGATGTTTTTTTTCATTTATCTTTATTTTACATTTATTTATTCATTTTTTTCATAATTATATTTTAATATTTCATCATATTTTAATATTTCCTCCACAATAACCTCCATTATATCATTATTGTGCTAGTCTCCGGGCAGCAGAACACATGGCCACGATGAGGATGGTGGTGGTATTGCTCTCTGTGATGATGATCTACATGCTCCTGATGGATGCTGTGGTGGAAAGCGCTGCAGAATTTGATCCATATAAGGTTCTTGGAGTCACCAGAAGGGCAAGCCAAGCAGAAATCAAAAAAGTGTACAAACGCCTGGCCAAAGAATGGTGAGGGTGCAATTTACTTGTAGATTGTAATACAGTCATTTCATGATGTCTTAATAAGAACGTTATTTCATTCCCACTGCCAGGCATCCTGATAAAAACAAAAATCCTGAAGCTGAAGACATGTTCATCAAGATCACAAAGTCTTATGAGGTACTGCCGCTCATATAGGCTCTGAACATCTTGTCAAATGTAATGCTGATGTTAACTTCATGTTCCTCCATAGATATTAACAAATGAGGAGAAGAGAGCCAGCTACGATCGCTACGGACAAACGGACAACTCTCATCCGTATGGTCGCAGCCATTATGGTTTCCGACACTTTCATGACAACTTCTACTTTGACGAGTCTTTCTTCCACTTCCCATTCAACAATAAGGGTGGCCGGGACTTTGCTGACAGCAAGTACACATTGCACTTCAACCAGTATGTCAATGAAGTTGTGCCTGACAGCTTCAAGAGGCCTTACCTGATCAAGATCACCTCAGACTGGTGCTTTAGCTGCATCCATATCGAGCCAGTCTGGAAAGAAACAGTGCAGGAATTGGAAACCCTGGGTGAGAGATTTTCGATTTCCTAGAAATGCTTAGATGTCAACTAGAGTTGAAATGGGTTTAAGTTGACTTCCTCCTGGTAAGAAGTTTTTTCTCATTTCTAGGGATTGGAATCGGTGTGGTCGATGTTGGTTACGAGCGTCGTTTATCGAATCACCTCGGCGCACATCAGACTCCGTCCATTCTTGGTGTAGTCAATGGAAAAGTGTCTTTCTTTCATTACGCTGTTGTTAAGGGCCACCTGATGCAGTTCATAGAGGATTTGCTGCCACAGAGACTAGTTGAAAAGGTTAGTGAACGTCATCATTCACCAGTTTCTGCATTTATATCTTCTTCTGGTCTCAAATGTCTCGTTCATGAATGTTTGTAGGTTACAGACAAGAACAACCAAGAGTTTCTGAAGAGCTGGCATGAGCTGAACAAGCCACATGTTCTTCTGTTTGACCAAGTGCCTTCGGTTCCTCTGCTTTATAAGGTAGAGTTGGTTAGTAATCTCGAGAATTGCCAATAGACCTTCCAATACTTCAATGACCGATTGTTTCCATTACTTTCCAACAGCTAACAGCTTTTGCCTATAAGGATTACGTGCAGTTTGGATATGTGGATCAAGGTCTTTCTGAAACCGCTGACCTGCTCAGAAAATTCAACATAAACACTTATGCGCCAACCATGCTCGTCTTCAAAGAAGACGTGGAGAAGCCTGCAGACATTATACAGGTAGACCTTTGATTGGATAACATCTGTTACTGCAAAAATCAATGCGTATAGTTGATGGTTTCAGCTATCCTGGATCCTGTTCCTGGAAGGTTGAAGGTCTTGGATCAACAAAATAACACTTCAATCAGTTTGGGGCTTCAGTAACATCTTGCTTCCCTCCAATTTTAGATGTTCTTAATGGTTAAAATTAGCTTTAATATGCATGCTTGGCAGGAATGTTGTTACAGGACCAACAAAAGATGTCTTGGCTGGAAAATGGTGGTCATATGAGATGTTTGAGAAGATATAAGTGTGTTTACCTCTGACTTTCAGTTGACTATCTTCTCTCTCAGGCTAAAGGGATGAAGAAGCAGATAATAGATGAGTTCATCTCCAACAACAAGTTTCTACTGGCCCCTCGTCTGGTAAACCAGAAGCTATTCGATGAGCTTTGCCCAGTTAAACAGTTCCATCGACGCAGGAAGTAAGATGGCTGTGTAAAAATGAGTAGTTGATCTCATGCAACATGTCTTTTCCAAAGGTCTGCGATGTCTTTTCCACAGATATTGCGTTCTACTCATCACTGGTGAGGAAGAGTCCTTCGCCACAGGAAATGAAGCATTCCTTTCACTTGCCTCTGCAAACACTAATGATGTATTGCGGTTTGCTTACGTCTACGAGAGACGACAGCAGCCTCTATGTGATGCTCTCCTAAAGAACAAAGACAGCACACCACCACAGGTAGATCTTCTCCATTCAGTTTGGATTAGGTAGACCCATATGTTGTCGTTATAGATTAATCAACATTAATTGTTGCTTTTTGCATAAATTTTTTCCAACTGAGATTGGAACAATAAATTTAATCAAATCAGTCATCATGTTGCTATTGAACCTTCGCTTTGTCGGACAAAATGGCGGATTCGGGGTTATGATTGGTTAGATAGCCTGTCAATCAAACTGCCGGCGAAGGGTCAGTTGTTTACAAGATTGCTAAAATTTCACCTTTTTCCATTCAGATTGGTTTGGTTAATTTTGTATGTACTGTAATAAATTTTATTTATTTGGAAGTATTGTAATTTGGAATGTTACATTTTGGTTCCATTTAGATTTTCATTTTCAGTCATCATTTTAAAAAAAAGTTCCCAGTCACCACCAACTTTTTTGAAAGTCTTCACAAAAATGTCATGGCCCCCAAAATATTTTTGTTGTATGGAAATCTGAAAATGCAATATATCAAAATGCTTTTAAACAACAAAAACAAAAAAAGTATTATTCTAGCTTCAAGCATTCTTTTTTCATCAATACTTGAATATAAAAGGGCAACATTTTGAACAAAAAGCTGAGATTTTTTTTCTCAAAGACTACAACATGCATAAGCAATGCTTTTATCGCTTGTTTCTGCTTCTTCTTCAACTGTTTTGATCCGGAGCGTCTGTACTCTTTCAGAAGATGTGTAATAGCGCCCCCTACAGAATAACAGTTAAAACACGGGCAGTTGGAAAATTCCGTCAATGGCTGTGTCATAAAATATGGAAAATTAGAGTTAGAAAGAGTTAATTTTGTAATAAAGTTCAGTACTCTTTTACACTTCATTTTTTATATTTTACATATAAAGTTTTCATTAATATTATTGATTAGAAATATTATCAATCGATTAATTGATTATTGGCCCGTTTTCCCATCAAAGTTATCAATTTTGTCAAAATCCACAATTGGCCGATGACCACTGAAGTCAGCAGCTTATATTTTTGTGTATTGAGCAGGTGGTGATTCTGGAGAGGCGTAACGAAGCTGGGAAGATCCTGTATAAGCCAGTTTTGGGAGGATGGAATGGCAGTAAGGAGGACAAACACAAGCTCCTGGAGGAACTCGAAAGACTGCAGAAGGATCCTTCCATCCTCAACTATGACGCCATCCTGCCAGAGCTCAACAATGAGTTCGCCTCGGTGAGTCTCTCAGGGTTTACTGTTCACAGAGCGACTTTAATTGCAAAATTAGCACTGACCTATATGCATGTTTCCGTAGAAATCTTGCCATGATCTATCTCCAAATAGTGTCTGGATCAGTCAAATGTCCTACAATAATTTACATTTTGTACATTTATTTATTTTCAGATGTTTTTAATAAGATGGATTTACACGGCATATGACTACTTGTCTGAAATTATTGATGATCTTCTTCACAATAACTGGTAAGAGAATAAAACACAGTTTGACCCTTCTCTAAGCTCCGCCCCCTTTGGTTAAGATTGCTAATTCAGGCAAGCTATACGAAATTTCCCTTAGAGGCAGATTACAACAGTTGCTAAGGTGTAATATTTCAGTCATATTTTTAATATTTGGATATTTAATGTTCTATACAAAGTTAATTTTCTTTCTTTTGCAGGCGTGAGATGATGCCCCTTATGTCTTTGTTATTCTCTGCACTTTTTATTTTATTTGGCACTGTAGTTATTCAAGCCTTTAGGTGAGATTTATTGCTTTCGTATTTCTGATGTGTCTTTAGACTGGAAATGCAGAGACATTCAACATCGCTGTTTCCATTTTCAGTGACTCGAGTGAGGAAAAACAGCCCAAAGTGAAATCAAACGACACCGCCAAGACAGAGAACGGCTCACCAAACGCCTCCAACACTTCCAGGTTTTTTTCTTATATTATGTTTGAATAAATCATGACAAATATTCTACAGAATGCACAATATATTAGTATCACATTGATTATATTAAAGATTTTAATATCAATGTTGGTAAATTTTGGATATTTAATAATGCATGCTAATTTCCCTTATTTTTACATTTACTCTATTTATATAATTTATTAGTAATATGTATTTGATTATAATCTATTTATATAATTATTATTATTAATATTTAATATTTAGCTGATTTGAAAATGAATATCCATTTTCAATACCGTACTCTATAATGTTTTGATGCCTAAAATCTCTTGTGAAATTTAAAACAATCGATTTTCGTCTCTTTATTTTATCTAAAAAAATGATTCTATAGTAAAAGAAGTGTGCAAGTTTAATATCAGCCATAACAGGAATATAGCATGTAAAACGATATATTCATTATATTTTGTCTGAATTAATAAAACATAATAATTGTATACTAAAATAAGTATAGAATTTGAATAACAGCCATAACACAAACATAATTATCTGCTTATAGGCCTGAATTTTTATATCGATGCTATAAGTTATTTTAACCATTTGTTTTCCAGCAGTCGTCCACCAAAGAAGAACTTTGTGGAGGTGACGGAGTTAACCGACATCACATACACCAGTAACCTGGTGAAGTTGAGGCCGGGTCACATCAATGTGGTTCTGGTGCTTACTGATTCCACCAAGAACATCCTGCTCAGCAAATTTGCCAAGGAAGTATATTCATTCACTGGGTGAGCCCTCATTACATGCTGTATTTTCCAGTTACATTGTCTAAAATATATATATATATATATAAATATATATATACAATGAGCATTTTTACTTGCACACCGATACGCTGATAACTACAAAAAATTATTTTGTTGCAATAACCCGATTTACTGGTTTACATGTAAATTAATAACCCAGCAATGCAAGTAAACTGTGTTTACAAGACTGTATTAAATAATCAGGTAAATTTCCTCGGTGAGCATCCATGTATTTCACTCAGAGTATTCAATTTGTTATGCGAGTTGTGATGTTGAATAAGTATCGACTCCGGTCCGTTGAATTATTAGAAAATAATACACACCCGAGGTGGTAATGAAGCCACAATGTAAAGCGGAGTTTCTAATCATTTTCTAATAATTCAACGAAATGGAGTCAATTATTCCACTTATACTTCGGTTACCACACCTCAAGACATTGTTCAGATGTATTTCAAGACATTTGTCAGTTATTGTCTTCGAAATGCTCTTGTGCGTAGGACAAATTTCTTACGCATCTCATCCCATGCCTCCGTTACTAATTCCTAAACGTCATTTTAGAGCTAGTAATGGAAGCTTGAGTATTGGAAGCTTGACTAATGCTGTTATTAGACAGAGAGAGAGAGATTTAGGGTGTGAATTACCTAAGTCTGTGCGTCTCTCAACGGTGTTCGGCAGCAGCGTCTCTACTAACAGCAAAACTTTACGTTTATCTGCGTTATTATCTCAGCAGTGAGAATTGTCATGTAGCTTTCAAGTTGCTTTGCTATTTTACTGATAAAATCATCAGAGCAGCGCTGACAACACGTTTCTGTGCGAGTGTGTCTGAGAAAGAGAGTATGTGCTTTCCGTATATAATAAAATGGATAATTTTGTGACAAAAAAACATGGTGTAATGAAAGGGCGAGTCAGCGAATGAGATCCAAATGCAGGCTTTAATGAAGCACAGAATGGTGTAACAGGCAGGGTCAAACGGTAACAAAAAGGGATGTCGGCGGAATCATAAACAGTACACAAGCAATAGTCCAGTAATCCAGAGCAGTAAATCCAATAAGGTAGGCAGCAAACAATCAAACAACGGAACAGACAGGCAGAAAACAAGACCGGGAAACAAGAGAAGGGAAAACGCTCAGAGATGACAGGTGTTAGCTAATCAAGACTTCGCACAGGTGTGTTTGTGCAATGTGCTTATATAAGGCTGATAAAGCTGGCTGGGGTGATCAGTGATAATGCAAGGGCTTCTGGGAACTGTAGTGTGCATGAAGGGGAGAGTAAGTGAGTGAGTGTGTGGTGCTGAGTCCATGGTGGAGTGCCCTCTGCTGGTTATAGCGGGCACTTAGGGTGACGATCGTTACACATAGAAATAATTTTTATCTTATTGTTTATTATATTTATTTGCTTGGTCGGTGTCGTTGTGGCTTTCGGTTCTTTTGCTGTTGTAGGCTGAAAAGACCTTTGAAATAACTAAAATCATATGGCGAAGTGATATGGACATGTAATGCGGTCAAGACCTTTTAGTTAGAAAAAAAGAAAAAAAAATTCCACACCGTTTGTCAACCAATCAGATTGAAACATTCAACAGCTCCGTAGTATAAAGCATTAAAAAAAACAGAGTATTTCAAAATGTCAGCGGGAAACTTGCACAGACTCATTCTGCTCTCATATTTGAAGTTTCTACAACTGTATCACTTGTCCTTTGGCTGCACAAGATCTCTAGAGGTCTAGAAAAAAATTTGTAATATGCGATATTTCTCCTCACCTACACTCACTATGGCTGGATGTGCTTAAATCTGCCATATAAGGATGCTTTCCTGTCACATGTCACACATGCGCGCTTCAATAATCCGACAGAACTGAGGTTAAGGTGTTTAAATGCCGGGGCGAAATCGGGGTAATGGGCGAAAATGACTTTACACTCACATGACCACACATGTGATCGGTTTAACAACTCAATGCTTCCTCTTCCTCGCAGGAGTTTGACGCTACACTTCTCCTTCCTAAATGTGGATAAACACAGCGAATGGATGACAGCTGTGCTGGAGTACGCTCAGGACGCCATGCAAATCGACACGGACGAGGACGAGGTGGGCGGCCGCAAAGTAGACTACACGGGCTACGTTCTAGCCCTCAATGGCCACAAGAAATACCTGTGTCTCTTCAAGCCAGTCTACACAGGTGAAGACTTGGATAGCAAGCCGGAAGAGGAGGGAGGTTCCCGGTCCAGGAAGGGCATGACCCGCTCTCGATCCACAACTCTTCAGATCCACCACAAACTGGATCGACTCGGGCTCTGGATGGAGCGACTGATGGAAGGGACTCTACCCCGGTACTACGTCCCAGCCTGGCCCGGTCTGGACAAGATCACTGTTAATAAATAAAGCCTCATGGAAGCTAGCATGCTTTTGCTAGAACTAATAACCCAGCTGGGTTAATACTGCTTGATCGTGAGACGATTATACACAAGACTTTGCAGAAGTTTAGCAGTGTGGAGGAAAGGAAATTCTGTCATGACAGCTCTCGGAGTGTTTGGCATGGTAATGGGTATGACAATGTTGATGTATTTGGTCTTGGTGGAATAGATCTGCTACACTGCTGCTGCTGGAGAGCAAGTACGGGACGTGCTACTGCCAATGCAAACGCGCTCTGAGAAAGTAAGATATTGCTGCTGCTGTACAGTATAGCATACATGTATTACCTGTAGCAGATCTATACAGGTGGAGCTGGGGAAGGTGGAGGGTTTCATGATGCAACAGCAAATGCTGACCAGTATTTAAATGAGTACACAAGCTCATTGGCTACTGATACAGCAGGAATCAATCAGCAGATTGAGTTAAGGACCTGCGCCATCTAGAGTTTCATGACAGAACTTCGTATATGATTGAAGTACTTGCTGACTCATGGAAATATTATTACAGGGCTTTACAGTCAGTTTGGGTCTTCGGTATTTATTTCAAAGGCTGTTGGTTGAGAGCCAAATTATTGATACAGCTAGCCTAGCTTTCAATTTTTGACATTTCAATTCCATGAACAACATTGCAACATGCTGCTAGTTTAAAAAAAGCTAACAAAGTGTAGCATAACAAACATGATCACTGTAGACTTTTTAGTCATGACTATGTTTACTCGTGATATGCTGTGAAGTTTTACTTTTTTTCAATTTTAAGAGACACTTTCCCTATTAATTTAAGCACCTTGATAAAGAAAAGTAACTTTTTTTTGCTACTTTAGTTAATGCAATAAATGAAATGAAATAACAACGGACAATACTTTTACAGCATTTATTGGATGGATAAAGTATTATTACATTTTTACATTATTACAATTTCTACAGCACAAATACTAACATATTTTTATCATTTGAAAATTGTGGTTCATTATTAGTTCTCGATGCGAAATGCATTTAAACTAATGTTAACCTTAAAACGTTTCTTTGTTTTTTGATATAAAATGTTTTACTTGCAATTCCTTACCAAAATATAATTTTAGGCCAAATAAAATAAAATAAAAAAATTCAATTAAAATACTTGGGCTACTTTGAAACGTTTCATTTCTATTTGTTAGAATTCAAATTGTTCTCTTTAAAAACAGCGTCATTTTAAACATTTTTAATCATTTCAACACTACAAACACTTTCTCTTTGTAAACAACTGTGAAAAATATGTTTTTTTTTTAAATATTTTAGTCTTTTATTTAGTTTACTTGAACATTTAACAAATTAAGGACTCTAGCTATAAATTTTCTTTATAAAAAATATTTGTTGTGCAGCTCTGTCAAATTTATCAGCATTGCCCATACTGTGAACTTTTAACACAAGCTGACACGACTTTACAGCAATACCTGTAAAATATGAACCGTGTTTCAGTCACAAGGTGTAAATAGTTACATGATTATATTAAATGTGTATGTGTAGATATCATATGGGTTTGTGTCTCTAAAAATATAAGAAAGATTTGAGATGTTCTAACCAGATGGATAGTGTAAGTAAAGCTCTTTATTGACCTTTACAAGTCACATACAGTTATATAGTGCAGCTAACAAATGTTTAGGTGAAGCCTTAAGATTGACTAACAGTGCCAGAGTTCTGTAGAATTTCCAGTTGCGTTCTTTCATTAAAGATGTGCTGTGGCATGCAGAACATATTCTCAACAGTACATAGAGAAGAAATAATAATACATACTTGATCTGAAGTGTTTTGTACTATGCATTTTATGTTTCCTGTGAAAGGTCTCCTTTATGTTGGGATGTTTTTTAGTTAGCAGGATTTAGTGGTTACTGTATTTTTTGATTACATATCATATATATGCACAGAAAGGTGTGGGTGAGTTAAATCCACTCCTGTATGAAGTCTTCCATTACTGACGCATTTTGAGTGATCAATAATATTAATTTATTCACATGGTGTTCGATGAATATTCATTGTACTTTAGTTTATAATTAATAATGCGGTATTGGTGCCATTATTAGCATTTTATCGTATATGTTTTGCGAGTAAATATCTTAAATTTAAGATAGTCAGCATTAAATCATGCCAAATTTTCATGGCTTATTAACTCTGTATGACTAAATATATTTCATGTCTGTGGTGTAAAATATTAATACTGTATCATGTGATTATAAAATCCACTTTATTTATTAATACATATATCAAATAAATATTAAAGGTTTCATTTGCATATTTTTGTGAAAAAAACAAATATTTTTTTCCCCCCACAATTGATAAACATGAAGGGTTGTTATCATTTGTGAACGTATGACACTGTTTTGCTACTCAAAATAAAGATATTTGTTGCTGAAAATATTAATACTGATTTTATGCATAAATCGTGCACATTTTGTAAGTCACTGTGGAATTACCTGGGACATTTCATCTTAGAAAAATAAAGCAATCAATAGTATTTGACTTTCGGAAGGACACACATCATCTCAAAAAGGAGGTTAGCACCAGTCAAAGCAGTGTTTCCTATGAAAAACATTCCCAGAATTAGTTCAAACTGTATGAGAAATGAAACATTCCGCATTCGTGAAGTCTTTGACCTTAAATGTCTTATTTACTCCATGTAATACAGTACCTGTGGTGTCATAGGGTGGAGAAACCTCAACCAAATCACAACCAACAAGATTAAGACCTCGACAACCTCGGATGATTTCCAGACCCTGAAAGCACAAGATTCATTATTCTTAAAGCAAACTTATAGTAACCTACGGTTAATATTAAACTTTGATGTACAAAGTCTGCTCAAACCTGAACCTGGCTACATCCCAATCGCACATAACCAGTGCTGTATAGTGTCCGGTTAGAGTTGGCATGTCCCAAATTATACTACAGTATGTTGAAAAATTGTCTTTCAAAGACACTGGGATGCACATTTATTGGACCAGTGGATATTCGAAATATATATCCATGCAAAATTTTTGGGATAATGAAATTTGAGTGTTCAGATCCATCCTACATACTTATTTGTTAGTAGCAGAGTATATACTTTTACATTTGTACATTCTTTAGTCATATTTGTAAGCATACTTGTAGAAGTATGACTGTTACAAGTGAGCCCAAATACCTTCTTAAGCTGGTTTAAAGGAGTTTGATTAGAGTTGCAGATCTCCAAGAGCAGGATTGAGCATCTCTGGTCGACCTGGACAGGCAACGCATACCTGAATGGGTGTGAGACCCGCGATCTCAGGAGTTCCTGTCCCAGGAGCAAATGCAGGGTCCAGACTGTCTATGTCAAAGCTGAGATAGACAGGTCCGGTTCCCATCTGTGAGCGAACCTCCTCCATGAGAGGGACAAGAGATTTGTGCCAGCACTCCACAACCTCGACTACACGGAAACCCTGGTAAGAGCAAACAAACAGACAAACAAAAAACAAAAAACATTTATATATAAAATATATACACATGAAAAAATATGTGCAGTCTGCCCTAGATAACCCTCTAGATCTTTCTAGACTAAGGGGAGTTTAAAAAATAATAATGATAATATAAAAATAATATTTAAATATATTTAAATATTTGTTAAAATATTTTAACATAATAATAAATTAATTAATTAAAGAGAAGAATTAATTTATATATATATATATATATATATATATATATATAAAATGAATAATAAATGTAATATATGAGTAAAATTATATGTATATATAAATATATTAATATATATCATAATATATATTAATTGTATAATTACATATATATAATAACTTAAAACAGCGATAACTAATAATAGTAAATATATATATATGTATAACTTTAAAATAATAACGTAAAATTAAATATTTATATATATATATAAAACGAATAATAAATGTAATATATATGAGTAAAATTATATATATATATATATATAAATATATATAAAATATATAATATATATTAATTGTATAATTACATATATATAACTTAAAACAGCGATAACTAATAATAGTAAATATATATATATGTATAACTTTAAAATAATAACGTAAAATTAAATATATATATATATAAAACGAATAATAAATGTAATATATATGAGTAAAATTATATATATATATATAAATATATATAAAATATATCATAATATATATTAATTGTATAATTACATATATATAATTACTTAAAACAGCGATAACTAATAATAGTAAATATATATATATAACTTTAAAATAATAACGTAAAATTAAATATATATATATATATATATACATAAATTGTATATATATATAATTACTTAAAACAGCGATAATAACTAATAGATTCATTTAATATTCTAAAAGTAATATATATAACAAAATATATGTATATATCATATTAATATATGAAATAATAATTGTAAATATATCAATAGAATAAATGAATACAATAATATTAATTTAAAAATAATACAGTAAAATGATATCTAGAAAGATGGATGGGACAGACAGACAGACAGACAGACAGACAGACAGACAGACAGACAGACAGACAGACAGACAGACAGACAGACAGACAGACAGACAGACAGACAGACAGACAGACAGACAGACAGACAGACAGACAGACAGACAGACAGACAGACAGACAGACACACAGACAGACAGACAGACAGACAGACAGACTTATGTACATATGCATATAAAATCCCGATACCTGAGCTCGGCTCCACTCATAATTATCTGGAGTATAGCCGGACCCTCTGAGCCCAATCTGGACGACCCTCTTGCAGTCCAGGAGACCCTCATCCACACAGCGCCTGAAAGGGGTCCCGTGGCCAATCTTCTCACCCAGAATCATGTCACTAGTGTCCGCATGCGCATCCACATGTATTAGGCCCACTGGACCATGTCTGAACAGCAGAAATAGCAGTATTTCAGACTAAATGTAACTTAGTATTGCAAACTCGGAGGGAGGCCTGCGGAGCGTGCACCAACCTCTCAGCAACTGCCTGAAGAATTGGGTATGCAATTGTATGATCACCTCCTGGAGATTCAAAACAAATTGAAGTAACACATTTAGAGTTTAGAGTCACAACTGATAGGTATATTCCTGTATATTGAAGCTGTTTTCTCACCCAGAGTAAGTGGGATGCAGCCTGTGGCCACAATTTCACGGTAAGCCTCTCGTATTTTTTTGCATGTGTCCTTCAGGTCAAAAAGGTTGACGTTAATGTCACCGATATCTGCCAATCGTAATGATTCGTACGGGGCCGCTCTTGTCCAGCCGCTGTATGCCCTCAACATGGCAGATTCTGCCCGGATGTGCCTCGGACCAAATCTGTACAGAGTACAAGAGGTTCAGCAATTCATGTAGTGGATATTAGACTCATATAAACAAACTCTAAACGAAATCTAACTTTACTGAGCTCCGAGAGCCCCCTAGTGGTCGGGAGCATTTCCGTCGTGTTGTGGCTCGATTTCGTTGTGTTGTGAACTTATGTTTGCTTTTTAAATTTTGTTGTGTTGTGCACCGTGTAAAATAGCCAGTCCTCCACAAAATGCTATTGATCATAACACATAATTATGTCTTATGTTTGCTTTTTTAATTTCATTGTGTTGTGCACTACTGCGCCACCATAATTTTAAACATTTTTGGAATAAAATAAATCAGTTTCCTAGCTAGTATTTTACGTATCAAATACTTTTAAATTATATTTTTCACACATTTCTGCATTTTACAGCTTGATTGGAAATTACATAAATATTTGAAACTATTATATAAATATATATAATAGATTATTTTGATTAAATGCTGTTCTTTTTAACTTTATATACATCACTGAATCCTGAAAAAAAGTATCATTAAGTTTCAAAAAAAATATCAGAATGATTTCTGAAGGATCTTGTGACACTAAAGACTGGAGTAATGATGCTGAAAAATCAGCTTTGCATCCCAGAAATAAATTATATTTTAAAATATATTTAAAAAAGTAAAATGTTATTTTAAATTGTAATAATATATTTTATTTTATTTGTATTTTTGATCACAAAAAATGATGAGCATAAGAAGCTTATTAACGTTTCCAAACTTTTATGATAATATACAATCAGGGTTGGAGAGTAACAAAATACAAGTCACTTAGTTGCGTATTTAAAATACAAAATTTGAGTAACTGTATTTCATTACAGTTACATTTTAAATGGGTGGTAATCCGATTACAGTTACATCTGAAAAGTATTTTAGATTACCAAAGTGATTACTTTGAGTCATTTAAACAGCAATCGGTGATTCTCTGATTCTGACAGTCTGAAAAAGCAGAGTTAAGTTTCATCAACATTTTAATACTTTTAAGAGGGATCATAAAAATTTTGCTATTTTTATTTAGTTCTATCCTGAACAAGACAAAATGACTGAATTTATAAAAAAAATGTCATGACCTGATGATCCACGACTGTTTTCATGTTTTGTGATAGTTGTTTGTGAGTCATTTTATAATTCACATTGAGATTTAAACTCAAAATTGCAAGTTATAAAGTCAGAATTGGGAGATATAAACTAGCAATACTGATTTTTTCTAGCAATTGTGAATTTAGTATGCAAGTTTATATCTCATAATTCTGACTTCTCGATATTGTCAGTTTATATCTCATAATGCTGACTTTTCTCAATATTGTGAGTTTTTCATAATTTTGACTTTTCTCAATATAGCGAGTTTATATCTCATAATTCTGACTTTATAACTCACAATTGAAACTTTATATCACACAATTCTGAGGGGAAAAAGTCAGAATTGTGAGAGAAAAACTTGCAATTACCTGTTTTGTGTTTGTTCCACACTTATTAGTATTCCAAAGTATTCTAAAGTATTTAGATTAAGTTACTAAACTTGAGTAAAGTAACGAAATACGTTACAAATTACTTTTTAAAGCATGTATTTTGTAATCTGTAGTGAAGTACATTTTAAAAGTAACCTACCCAGCCCTGTGTACAATTCTACAACACAAAATTGTCACATGGGTTTTAGCGACACACATAACTGGATCATATCATATTAATGCACAGTATTACCTTGCACCGGGTCGGTTGGATGTCCCGGTGTCAATAGGAACACCGACAAACGCCGCGTCCAGTCCGTCCGCTGTTTTCTGAAACGGTAGTTTGAACATAGTCGCGATTCCACTGACTCTCGCCACGAACTCCGCGCTCGGTGGGACATTGAAACTTTTCCCGGACATTCGCCGTGAATGAGGCACACTGGCCCGATTCCCGTCGACGGTTCCCCATTTCAAGACTCTCTGAGAAGCGCACGCTTTAAAAACGTGAGACCCACCAAAGACTACTCGAGCTTTATTAGCAATTCTGACTGAAGAAAACATGTTTAGCGTCGTAAATGAGAAGTTTTATCTGTCAGCGTGAGTTCAGGACGAACTTTAGCCCCTGGTGTGAAATGGGGCTGGGTTCTGTGTGTTGTCGCAAATACACAATTCTGCCCTACTACTCCTACTAGGAATGAAGTATGTACTAGGGATGGGCGATACCGATACGATACTTCAATTAAATATTTTTATTTTAATTTATTTTATAATGCATTTTGAAAGCAATCTTATTAATATTAAATAAAAAGGAACAGACTTTACTATTTTATAAAAAAATAAAAAATAAATTTATGTAATTATCACTTGGTACCTCGATAATGCCTGCCTCTCTGAAACGATTCTGCTAGAGAACTCCATAGACATAATAAAATACAGACGCCCATATTGTGCAGGTTAGCTGTGAAAGTTGAGTTTAAATGATTTATATTATAGTTTTTTTTTGTACTGTAGTAGCCTATGCATACTGCATCCCCAATGCCGGCAATGCAAATATTGGTCTAATATTTTGTGCAATGATACTGCAGTCTATTAAAAAGACAAGAGTACATATTTCAATACTATTCAAATTCCTCTTTATTGTTTTTGGCTCCTTAAGCCAAAACATGCATTCAAAAGTCACTCAACTTACTTTACTTTCATAACACAAAGCCTGGTCTAATTGTTCAGGTTATCCCAAAGAGTGTCAGTGAATTTATCAAAACATACTGACTTGCTTCCTTTTCAAATGACATCACAAATCATGTTTTCAACCTCTCCAATCAACTCATTGCTGTCAGAAACGCTTCAGCTTATTAAAATTCTGAATTATTTGCCTCATTTTTCTTAAGCAATATGTGGTGATATTATGCATGCCTGGTTTAAACTGAATATCTCCAGTTAAAGTGGTTATTATGCCGATATGGTTATTCTAAAATGTTCTAAACTGCTTAAAGTTTACATAGCGAAAAGTGCAAATGCATTAAAAAAAGTGCTTTGACTCAGAAAGAAATCAACAGCTTGGAAAATAACACTCTTGGTTATTAGCTGTGCTTGTTTCTACAGTAAACGCACACTCTAGTGCACGAGCAGAGATGCCCACTGCTCTTGTCCATACGCGAGGAAGCTGGCGGCGGTTCGGAGGTCCTCCAGGTCTATGTTGGCGAGGAAGGATCTCTGGAGTTCAGCTTCCACTGAGCTTCCGCCGGACCCACGACCCTTCAGGAGCACCACAGCAGACTGACACAGAAGCCAGTCCACCATTTTGTCCATTCTGGCCCGATCCAAGCTGGCCAAGACACGCTTGCCCCACAGACTGATGTGAAGTATGTTAGCGGCCACTCGTGCACTGGGGCGCTGGAAACGAGACGAAATTATTAAATAAACGTGCCAAAGAAATCAGTTAATGAACAGGTTTAACTACTCATAGTCAAATAACTGACTGCGGAAATTATTTTTACTTTTTGAAAAATACATGATCATATTATATCAATAAAAACACATACAAATATTTTTATAGTAATAATAATAAAATATTAACTACTTAATATAAAAAAATATATTGTGATCTGAATGTCAAAAACACAGGTCATATTTCAAAAGAAAACATTTTTTTTAGCTTAAAATTAATATTTTAGGACCATTTAGTTTTTCTCCTATGTACGTGAGCCACTCTGAAATCACATAATTAATATATTATACATGCATATATATATATATATATATATATATATATATATATATATATATATATATATATACACACAATTAGTAAACAAAAATAATAAACATTTTTACATATTTTTGTGAGATTTACCATGTTATGTAAACCAACTTGCTTTTGGCTGTTTATGAGGGAATGTTTATTGGTGACGATTATACCTTGTGAGCGTTTCTGCGCAGCAGGAGCTTCACGACTAACTGTACATCAGCAGGTACAGCGGCAGGAAGTGGAGGGAGTTGTCTTTCCTGATAGCTGCGGCTCTCCAGCCCCTGTGAGCTGTAGAAGGGGTTTGGTTGAGCGAAGAGTTCATAGGCAATCGCCCCTACGGCCCAGGCATCTGCTTTACTGTAATCAATCATCACCCCTGGACCTGGGACTGCTGTGGCCACCTAGAAGATCAAGTAAATTTAGCATAAATATATAATGTAATAAAGGTAACATATGATTCCGTACATATAATGAGGTGTGTATGTATATATATATATATATATATATATATATATATATATATATATATATAAACAATCCTCAAAAAAATTATCCTTTTTATTCACAAATAATATAGCACATGTTTTCAACATAAATAATAACCAAAAAATGTTTCTTGAGCAGCAAATCATATTAGAATGATTTCTGAAGGATCATGTGACACTGAAGAATGGAGGAATGATGCTGAAAATTCAGCTTTGATCACAGGAATAAATTACATTTTTAAATATATTACAATAGAAAACAGTTATTTTAAATTGTAATAATATTTCAGAATATTACTGTTTTACTGTATTTTTGATTAAATAATTCAGCTTTGGTGAGCAGACGAAACTTCTTTTAAAAATATTAAAAATCTTACTGATCCCAAGCATAAAAACCCCTTGAAACTGAAGTACAATGTGTAAAATTATTTAAATATTATAAATGAACAATTATACATTTTATAATTTGAAATTTAACATGATAAATGCAAATATAAAATGATAAATTTGAATAAAATGCCAGTAAAAATGTTACCAAGGCATGTAGAAACCTGAACTACTGACCCAACCTGGCAAGCAGGAAAAAATCCTTATTGCTGACGCCTCATGTTTCAAAAGTCATTCCTGAAGTTTCTCACCTCAGGTGCCATCAGACAGGAGTTTCCCCCTCTGTTGACCCACCAGCTGTTGAAGGGCAGTTTGAGGCCCAAATCCTCTGCCAGACAGCACCCGAAGTCAGTGATCACCAGTCTGGGACACTCGGCTTTAAGATAAAAACTCGTTATAGCATGACTGAAGCATTTACCTAACGCTGCAAGTCTACATTGGTATACAAAACTGGCTGCAACATCTTGGGGCACTTACTGCTGTCAAACTCCAGGAGCACATTGTCCGATTTGAGGTCTCTGTGAGCGATGCCCTGTCTGCACAGGTGGTCCACCCCTTCCAGCAGCTGCAGCAACATGAGAGAGGCCTGCATCCGGTTTGGCACACACACCTCCAGGTACTGCCGCAGGGTGCATGGGTAACTACAGCACAGGCACATCAACCATGATTTATCAGATCAAAAAAATGACCAGAAAAAACATGTTCATATCCAAACCGCAAAAGCTTGGATCTCACTTGATGCAGGTCTTTTTTACAAACAAAGACCTACATGTTCTCAAAAACGTGTGTGTGTG
This sequence comes from Opsariichthys bidens, assembly GCA_037194245.1. Taxonomy (NCBI): domain Eukaryota; kingdom Metazoa; phylum Chordata; class Actinopteri; order Cypriniformes; family Xenocyprididae; genus Opsariichthys; species Opsariichthys bidens. The sequence goes on along the minus strand of CM074285.1, from coordinate 23,415,117 downwards.
TGTGTATATATATATATATATATATATATATATATCATAGAGAGTATATATTTTACAATAAATACTATAGATAAAAATATTATTATATCGTGTATTATTCTAATAATGCATAACATTTTATAAAATATTAAATGATTATTACTGTATTTTTTTAGCAATAAATGTAATTATAGAATAATAAATATAATTATTATTCTTATTGTTTTATTTATTTCATTAACTTATTTTAGAATAGCTCAGAATAAATTAATATAATTATTACTACTATCATTATTATTTTCATCATTTTAATTATAAATATTTTTATTAAAACAAATATAACTTATTAATTTTAATTAAATTATTTAGCTATTATTATCAAATGTTTTACTATTTTATTGTATAATATATAAATACAATTATTACTACTATCATGGATTGTTATTTATTGTTATATTATATTTGTATTATATTTTTATAAAATAAACATGATTATTTTCTTATTAATTATTATTATTATTTTAATATTATCACTTGTTATATTATATTTTTATAAAATAATAATTATTATTATTTTAATATTATCAATTGTGTTTATCATTTATTATATTCATTTATCATTATTTTATAATAAAAAAATTATTGCTATAATAATTCATTAGTATTACTTCATGTAATGATTGATTTTTATTTTATTAGCAGAGCGCCCCCTCACTTCTTCATGACCAGGAACAGTGTTCGATTACTGCCCAAACCCCGTGGATTGAGTCGGGCAGGCAGGACATCGGGGTACTCCTCCTGAGCTCCAGGCAGCAGCGGGACCTCCGCAGTGAAGGCCCGGTACACTGTGATCACGTTGGGATGAGCGGTCAGCCGTTTAGGCACTGTTCCAAAGTGCCTATAAAAATAGCAAAGCCACTGGCAATGAATCGGTGTATTTTAAAGCCATGTTGTCCAGCTTAAGTTCACATATGAACTCACCCATTCAAAGCAATCTCTCCCTGCTCTTTCGTTAAGGCCTGTGGGCAGGCAGGAACCAACTCCATAGACATAGAGCGAAGGATGGCGTCGCTTGATGAACCAGCCTACAGGACGATGTTCAGTACGTCATTAGAAAAAGCTGTTGATTCTTCACAAAATGCAAAAGAATATAATCAGAATTAGCAACACTAAAATTCTGCAATTTCTCACCCCAATGTTCCACATCATTTTCATAGCTAAAGGAAAGCGGAGCGGTCCTGCTTTCTTATTGTCATCATCTGTTTCTCTCTGGTTCAGTTCCACCAGTGAACTCTTCTCGCTCTCCGCAGGGAACGTGAACGGAGCCGCGGCCTCATACACGGCTGCGTTACAACCTTTCCCGATCTGTTTCCCAATGACATAGTCCTCCAACTTGTAGCCTGATGTAAAATGCTTCAGAGGGCTCTGGAACTTCTTCTTTCTGAATACGGCCTATATTGAAAAACACATGAAAAATATTCAAATAAGCATGTAATTGCAGTTAAGACACAATTCAGTTATACTTTATTTTAAGGTGTCAGTATTACACTGTAATTATACACTTAAATACGGAGTAATGACAACTAGCATGTACTTACTATAGGGTTAGGGTTAATTGCATGTAATAATGCATTATTTCTAGTTATTACTATAGTAAATACATATAACGTGTAACAATGACACCGTAAAATAAAGTGTTACCCAAAAAATCCTATGTATATTTAGCAGGCCAATTTATGATGAATTTGTTTAAATAAATATGAAGGGAGATGTTGTATTCCTAAGTAATGCATGCACTTGCAAGGCAAATCATAATAGATTACAGATGTAATTTGCATATTTACAATATTCTCTGCATACCATTTGCATATGTACATGTGGTTAAGACCAATTTAATTGCAAAAGCAAATGCAATTCATCAACATTATTTGAACGAGGTTTATTGTCTTTTATTGTTTTTTTTTTAAGGCTGAAGCACCAATTTTAGTCTAATTTATGGTGTGTTATTTACAATTTCTCTGAGTATGTGTTTTATTGCTTAAGAATTTTTGTCTTTTTGCCTATTGTGTTTTTCTGTGTTTTTAGCTCTTGTAAAGCACATTGGACAACATAGATTATATTTAATTGTGCTATATAAATTGCCATTGCCATATAAAACCAGGTTTATTAGCCAGCTAGATTAGGAAGCAAGCTAGAGTTTAAATATTTTTCTGTGTGTGTGTGTCATAAATAACTAGTAATCTGATGCTATTCATCATTTTATCAATAATGGCATGTAAAACATGAAATTACTATGGTACTTTTGTCAGTAGATTATGTTAACTAATAACCCTTTTACTTAATTATTTTACAATTACATTATATGTAACAAGGAATATGATAATGCAATATTATATAATATAAATATAGTATAGTATATAGCCAGGGTTGGGGAGTAACGAAATACAAGTAATTTAGATACGTATTTAAAATACAAAAATTGAGTAACTGTATTTCATTAGTTACATTTTAAATGGGTGGTAATCAGATTACAGTTACATCTGAAAAGTATTTTAGATTACCAAAGTGATTACTTTGAATTTTAATGTCATTTAAACAGCAATTGGTGATTCTCTGACTCTGACCGTCTGAAAAAGCGGAGTTAAGTTTCATGTTTTCAACTGTTTTCATGTTTTGTGATAGTTGTTTGTGAGTCATTTTATAATTGTAAAAAAAGGTCACTGCAACTTTTTCTCAGAATTTGTTTTTTCCCCTCACAATTGTGAGTTTGTATTTCACAATTCTGACTTCTTTTTCTCAGAATTGCGAGATTTAAACTCACATTTGCAAGTTATAAAATCAGAATTGGGAGATATGAACTTGCAATACTCATTTTTTTTCTTGCAATTGTGAATTTAGTATGTGAGTTTATATCTCATAATTCTGACTTTTCTCAATATTGTGAGTTTATATCTCATAATTCTGACTTTTCTCAATACTGTGAGTTTTTATCTCATAATTCTGACTTTTCTCAATACTGTGAGTTTTTATCTCATAATTCTGACTTTTCTCAATACTGTGAGTTTTATATCTCATAATTCTGACTTTTCTCAATGCTGTGAGTTTATATCTCATTACCCTGATTTTTCTCAATATTGTGAGTTAATATCTCATAATTCTGACTTTATATTCTGATGGAAAAAGTCAGAATTGTGAGAGAAAAACTTGCAATGACCTTTTTTGTGTTTGTTCCACACTTATTAGTATTCCAAAGTATTCTAAAGTATTTAGATTAAGTTACTAAACTTGAGTAAAGTAACGAAATACGTTACAAATTACTTTTTTAAAGCATGTATTTTGTAATCTGTAGTGAAATACATTTTAAAAGTAACCTACCCAGCCCTGTATATAGCACACACTTGCATTCAAATACATTTTTATCAGTTCAAGCATTCCCTGCGAATCAAACCCCTGTTTGACACTATTATTATTGTTACTAGGCAAGCACGGCACAAACCTTACGCCGTGACGTTCGACCCGAAAAAGCAACCGAAACGTTTGCCCAAAGAAGAGGGACATTTGAGAAAGGTTAAGCGAGGAGATGAGAGTCGAGGAATCTAAAGCTGACGAAAACAAGCACGCGGAGAAAGCGGACGAAAAAAAATTTCAAAAAAAAAGAGGCAGAAAAAAGTCTTGCATTGATTGCATTGAAAAAAATAGATGAGATGGATTTAAGTCAATTCATTTAGCCATTGACACACGACCCATGCATTTTTTTTGTTGACCACATAGCTGAGTTAGTTTTAGCCTGTTAACTGCCTTTATAGCCATAGCAACCAACCATTTTAGACTAGCCCACAAAAGTCCATTGTCCATTCCATTGAAATATAGAATAGATGATTAAAATTTATCAAACATCACAACTTACACGCACACATTTAGTTTTTTGATATGGGCCACACATGCAGTCTATAGTTTTAAGCTGTATTTGCCTACCATTTTTCCCTAGCACAACCATTAGCCACCCTTTAGCAAAAACCCAAAAGAAGGATATTATTTTCAAAAACCAAAACTAGGTTCATTTTTTTCATCATATACTGGAAGGCAGCTTTTTGAAGAATCATCACTGGCAGCTGCAGCCACCCTAGCAACCAAACCTAAAACAAAGTAAACTGATTAGCAAGACCTATATCATATAATTCTGAACAGAAACAGACACAGACATTGTTTGTGGGTAAATTTGTCTCATGCAACTGGACTGGAGTTCCAAACGTGCTACACATGAGCTACTCATTAATACTCATACTTAATAAAAGTTAAGGTAAGGCGTTAGAGTGGCTTAGAAACATGCTAGGAAAAACTAAAAAGTATCATAGTAACTATCTGTACCAACTACCAACCGCCTATCCTAGCAACTGCAACTGAGGGCCGAATTTTTGCCACACGCAGCACCAATCACATTTCCTTCAGGAAATGTTACGTTCTAGTTATTATTGTCACCATCATCATTTGCTATACAACTAGTCATGTTTGTGTTGTTAATGTCACCTGAATCTCCTGACACAGAGCAACGCTGGTCCTGTCCTCCTCCTGCTGCTGTTCAATCAGCCCTAAACCCACCCCAAAAGCCAGGAAAACAGCCCTGTTTCTGGGCGAACCACCTCCAATCACTCTCCTGAAAGCGCCGGACTGGAGCTGGGCGGCCAGCCCGCTGAGAGACAGGCGGAAGAAGCGGTACCGGCCAGGCAAGAAGGTCTGCGGCTGGACGGTACGGGTCGGCCGGGACACACGCAGCCGCTCACCGCGGAGCTTCGCTGCCACACGGCCAGCTGGTTTGAAGAGACCCAGCTGGAAAACTGACCTCCCCAGCTCCAACCCCCGACTGAGAGCATGTTTCACTGACATTTTGAGGCAAATAAAGAACTAAATTTCACAACAATTGGGCCGCTTTTACTTCTCCCTACATTATAACTCAAGGACAGTGTTTATGTAACGCCGATTGGTCGGCAGCCAATTTTCAAAATAAAAGTCAAAATGCACGTATTTCATAATAAAAGTCGAGGTGGCAGGTATTTTAAAATATAAAGTAGGGCCTACTAAAAATGTTTCAATTATTATCCACACAACAGTTCAGAATAGGGTTATTATTTATTAGTTTACACATTTACTGAATGTTTTGGTTGATAATAGAGCCACACATCCAACCAACACATTATAAATCTATCCTACACATCTGCTTTGTAACAAGGCTTTTAATTTAAGTTTCATTTCTGAAAGTCAACAGTCTGATGGTTTTTCGGTCTTGCTCTCAGGTCATCAGGGCCAAATGAACATGGCAGGAGCTCCTCCACTGTCATCAGTTTGAAAGATCCATCAGATTTTGACAGATAAACGTCCCACTGTAAGCCAAACTGCAAAAAAGATGACATAACCAGACTCTTAACCGACAGAGTTAATGAAAGGTGACATTTTTCTGTCTGTGTGTGCTGTGCGTTATTCACATTATAATGCAATTTTGTGTTTTTTGTTCTAAGCCACACCCAAGTTCCTCAAAATGTTCTAAATTTCTAGATGTGCAGTTGGTTATTGTTGATGTTTTGGCTCTCTTCTGACTTGTTTTTGCATGCCACAGAGTGACTGCACGTGCTTATATGTCTTTGTAACTGATAGTAATAATACTTACAATGAAAATTATCACTAATTTTATTATTTTTTACAAGAACTAACCTCTCTCATGAACTGCCTGCAGGCTCCACAAGGAGAAATAACCCGATCTTCAAGGTCACTGCACAAAACACAATGTATACCAGGAATATTACTCAGCAGAATGCACTTATACTTCAGCCAGTACATATATATAAATACCTGGCAATCGCGATGGCTTTGAAGGTGGTGTGTCCCTCAGACACAGCTTTTGAGATAGCAGTCCTCTCAGCACACAATCCAGCGGTGTAGCACGCATTCTCTACATTACAGCCTGTTAACAGCACATCACCATAGACTGATGAACCATGACAAAACAGAGATGGACTGTTGATTGATATATAAATTCATATGCCTGTCTGGTTTCCTTTTTGGAACATCCATTTAGCATATGCAAACTAAATGTATATTTTTTGTAGAGTGTAAAAATAGTAGCAGCATAAACAAACATATACACTACTGTTCAAGAGTTTAGGGTCAGTAAGATTTTTCTTGAAAGAAATCAATACTTTTTTTCAGTCAGGATGCATTAAATTGATCAAAAGTGACATTGATCATCCAAAACATTTCTATTTCAAATAAATGAACTTTCTAATCACCAAAGAATCCTGAAAAAAATACATATCACAGTATTGCAACTGTTTTCAACATGAAATAGTAATGTTTCTTGAGCAGCAAATCAATGATTTCGGAAGGATCACTGAAGACTGATGCTGAAAACGTACTAATTTATTCCTGATGTCAAAGCTATTTAAAATATAATACAATGGAAAATTGTAATTATTTTATATTACAGTATTACAATTATTTTAAATAAATGTTTTACCGTATTTTTATCAAAGAAGGGCAGACTTGGTGAGCATAAGAGACTACAAAATGTTTTAATGGTATGCATGTATTTGTAGCTTTCATTCATTCAATCAATCTCTCTCTCTCTCTCTCTATACATATATATATATATATAACAACACTTAACTTTTATAAATGTATTAGAGTGTCCTCACCTGTGAACACACTTCCATCGCTTGTTAAGACAGCTGCTCCGACCCTGAACTTGCTGTAGGGACAGTACGCCAGGTTTCTGGCTTCCTGAGATTTCTGAACAAGCGCTTGTGGGCTGCAGCTATTCATAATGCTGCTGACTGGAGACTCTGTTCCAACAGACAGGCACTGCATGGCTTCAAGTCACAAGTTAATGTGTGTGTGTGTGTGTGAGACTGACTGTTAAATGAGGAAATTAGTGATGCAATGACTCTGTGAATTTTAATGTGTAGCAATATCAACATTGCTTGCAAAATTCCCATACTTAATTCATTATATATATATATATATATATATATATATATATACTTAGTTCATATATATATATATATATATATATATATATATATATATATATATATATATATAATGAATAATTCATTATATATATATATATATATATATATATATATATATATATATATATATATATATATATATATTTCCCCTGGGAATAGAGGCATATGTCCACGAACAGGAATATCCATTGCACTGTTCTGACAATCATTACACAGATCTCGCTTGACATAATAAATTCAACATTTTCACTTACCTTAATGTGGTTTAAGCATTTATTCTCCTACTAGAAAATATTTAATTGAGTTAATGCTCAGCTTTTTAAGTAACCAGACGGACGAGGGAACATGATCTTTTTCACTCAGTCCAGAGTTCAGACACTCATGTGGTGATGACCGCAATAAAGACACAAGTAAGAGCTTGTTGTAAACTTTATGCATTTAAAAACATGACTGTGACAGTTCCATCGATCTTATTGACAGCTGGATTTCTTCCAGGACATTTTCTCTTGAGGTGCATCATGGGACGCTTTTTAAATTGTACTGAAGGAGAGGTACAAGTTTTGCAAAGAAGTTCATATGTAGTCACAGCTTATATTTGACTAAAAAACTTCAAGCATTTAAGCGAAAGCTTTTAGATCAGAAGAGAAATAAGTGAGCTGTGTTGCTTTAAAACATAGAGATGTAAATGAAAAGGTGCCACAACATTCTGTGAAAGACAAAATAAAGTTAATTTAAGTGTTTGATTTTTTCAATCAGTATTTCAAAATATGCATGTTACTCTATAAACTTCTGGATTCTGGATGGAATGTTGTGGATCAATACTTGAAGTAGGATTTATTATTATATTACATCCTTTTCTTAATTCTGATTTAAGGAAAGTCTTCCCACAATTAGATGAACATGTATTTTAACTTTCAGACGTGATGATCCAGTCGATCCAGCGGTTGTAGTTCCTGACTTTTGTGTAGACACCAGGATAGTACGGAAGAGCACAGCCGATTCCCCATGAAACAATGCCTTCTAAAATCCCATCACAAATGAGAGGGCCGCCTGAATCTCCCTGTGAAAGACATTTTCACATTCTTCAGTCAAATTGTATAAAACATTTTTAAACACTAAAAATGTATTTATTTGTAATTAAACAGAAAAATGGGGTCTCACATCTGGATCCCATTTCTTGTGTGTTATTCTGTAACTTTTACTGTTTTTTTCCCTTTGTTACTTGCAAAGTTATGAATATTATCTATTGTGTACCTACAGTAAGTTCATAAAGATATCACACCTTGATTTGAACTAACATAAAGAGTCTGAACATAAAGCCCTGAATAGCTGTGCCATATCAGAGTATATCTGACATCTCCATGAATTGTCAGCTGCTAACCGCACCCTTGTTCCCAGAATGCCTTTTTCACAGAAAAGCCATTGGCAGGACCCTTGGGAGGGATTGTGTGCTATCATAAATTATGGAAACTGACAATTGCCGTGACAAAGCAGGTGTGTGAGGGGTCAAACTAAATTTAAGAAGAGCTCAGAACAGGTTTGAACTACCCAGGTTTAGAGTGTCGCAAAAATAGTGTCGTTTTCATTGCACCATATCAGGGTCTTAAAACCACACTTTTGCTGTTTGATATAAAATACTGAAAATAAAATATAAAAACTTTTTTACTTCAGCTAGTTGTCAAAGCATCTTTTCACATTTTCAAAATGAATTAAAAAAAAATTATAAAAATGAAATGCCAACAAATCAACAAAATTACTGAAACTTTAACTAAAATGAAAATGAAAAAAAAACAAAAAACTATAATTGTATCTCAATGAATAGCCAACATAATGTTGGTTTATTATTATTAATTATTAATAATAATATTATAATGTTCCTCAATATCACTATTTATGCTGAAGTTATTGAGAAAACAAACCATTACTTTTGTGATTCTCTTTGGCTTTTGTTATTTGCCTTCAGGTTCTGGAAGTAAAATCTCCCATTCATTTTTTCCATAGAGGAATTGATTTTTAAACAATAACTTTTAAACCTTTAAAAACAGGTTGGTACGAGGTTGTTAATCGATGGTATTTGCCTCTGTTCGAAGTCAGTCACATGCATTATTTCAATGTATTTTTTAAATAATCATGCCTGTAAGCAGAATTCCTGGTGAAACACTACATTACCCATGATTCTGCAGAGACACTTCCACCAATCAGAGAATCCAAACAAGCAAATCTTGCCAAAAGAACTTTTTAGCGTCCGTCGAATCCCATGAAGCACTGCAAATGATGCAAATACCCGACACTCTCAAACTATTTACATGACATTTATTAATTTGGCAGATGCTTTTATTCAAAGCGACTTACAAGTGAGAAGTTTCCCTTGGTGGGGATTGAACCTGGGTCTCTGGTGCATTAGAAGTTACTCACTGAGCTACATATATAAATATGTATATATATCAAATACGGTGTTACAGTACGGTGCAAAATAAGGTGTTCAAATACTTATCATACATTGTGATTTCTGGATGTTTTCTTTTAGATTATGTCTCTCACAGTGGACATGCACCTACGATGACAATTTCAGACCCCTCCATGATTTCTAAGTGGGAGAACTTGCAAAATAGCAGGGTGTTCAAATACTTATTTTCCTCACTGTATATATATTTATATATGTGTGTGTGTGTAAAAAAAATATAGCTAAAGTACATAATCAGCATCTTTAAATCAATAGTTTTACATCTATATCGTTTTAAATCAAAGTTTGTAAAGTGAGCAGCACGATTAGTCGTAAAAATATCACAATCTCGATTTAGCCACCCACTTTATTTTTTGTCAGAACCTCTAGTGAATTACATGTTATTTTATTTGATTATATATTCAGAATCGTGGGAGAATTGTGATCTCAATTTGAAACCAAACAATCGTGATTTTCATTTTTTTAACCAGAATCGTGCAGCTCTACCTCATGCTGCCGGACACCAAGGCAGATGAACAAGTGGCACTGTTGCACTCTTGTCACTAGTGTTGTGGAAATGAGATTTGCACTCTGGTTACCTGGCAGGAGTCTTTGCCCCCGAAGCGTGAGCCTGCGCAGATCATGTTGTCGTTGACTCTGTAGTAGTAGTAGTATTGGCAGTTGGGGATGATCTCCACATCAACAGCGCGCAGAGTTGGTGACAGATAGAAGCTGTAGAGTCGCGTCACTCCCCATCCGCTCACGGTGCACGGCCCCACTAAATCACTGTCTGTGGTTGGCAGTGGGGCCGGCTGAACATTAGCGTTAATCTGAGCTGGAACACTGAGCTGGGAAAAAATAAATAAGATGTCTTCACGAGATGCGTGTAATTTCTGCAGAAATATAATGACAGTTTCCAAACAGGTTTCCCTAAACACTCTCCCCATCTGCCACTGGGCAAACAAGCAGATAGCCCCGCCCCCAGAGCTCACGTCATTGGTTGAGCCAGAAGCTGACAAGTTGGCCACTCAAACAAAAAGAGTGTTGTGAAAGACTCCTCTTTGTTGCATATCGCTTAGATTTTGTGTGTGTATGTGTATATATATATATATATATATATTCCAATTTATTATTATTCTATTTTACTCTGGCACTGGTTTATTATATATTTTTTGACTTTTGAATGACTTCTATTTAAATCAATCATTTACTTTTCAGCTTTCAAATGTAAGTAAATTCTTTTTGTGTGTAAAAAATCTTCTTTGCTGTCATTAAATTTCATTATAATATGAGGGTGTTAAAAAAAATACAGGTATCAACCAATCGCTGCACATTAAACTGGAATATTGAAGAAATGATCAAATAAACAAAAAAAGAATTTCTGTAGCAGGAGTTCTCATCAGTATTTGCATACAAGATAAGTATCAGTAGTTTCTAGCATTTGTTATTATGTTTCTTACCTTAATGAGCAAGATGTCATTGTTAAAAGTTTTTGGATTGTAGGCAAAATGACTGTAGACTCTGGAGACGTTATGTATTTGCTCAAATCCCTCTTCAACAGCGAGATTGTGCTCACTCAGCACCACCTGAATCACGCTAGCCCTGTCGATCCAAATATGATGAAACAATGAACTAATTGAAATAACTCATTTCAATATGAATAAGATGAATCTATGTCAGTGAAGCGAGCATGTTGACATGTTGCGGTACGTACGGTCTCCAGCAGTGGGCAGCAGTCACCACCCATTGGGGCTGAATGAGGGTTCCTCCACAGTAATGCTTCCTGTCAACCTGAAGAGTCACCTGGTACTTGATGGAGTAAGGCACGACCTCTTGACCCCCAATGATCCTTTGTGGTAATGTATCTAGTCAATATAAAGAACACGGAGTAAATGTTATTCACATTATGCTATATGGGCTATATATCCAAATAACATGCATTTTGACATTTCTGTTACACAATCAGAAAACATAGAATATTACCGCTGTGTTTAAAACTCGATGTTAGCTTGGTTATGATTATACACATTTATATGTGATAATAAATGGGCATTAAAAGAAATCATGACTCCATATTGAATCTTGAAATTTCTAATGTGGATCAGACTTGTGGATGGATAACCTACTCATATATGATTAATTACTACACTGAGTCTAGAACAATGGCATATGGAGTCAAATAATTGCTATTTAATGAAGAATTGAATCGCTTACCACTGACCGCCATAGCGAGCACAAGAAATACCCACAATAACTGAGCCATTCTTCCAGCGCTGTAACAAGAAAGAAACGGCCAAAACACAAGTAAATATCATGAAAGAATGTAATAAATGAAAACGAGTCTCTCAATGCGTATAATGAAACGCTGAAGTCTTTATGTCTGCTTGCATCCTTCAAAACTGTACAATAGCAAACCGATACAAGAGTGCAGAACAAATATCTGATCATGAGATGATCTGTCGATGACTGTATTACAAGATGCTCTAATGCCTTTTACACATACATTATGAGAAGAAAAAGGAAATAAAATATCCGAAAACTCACCAGTGATAATTCCTCGCCTTCCAAGCCTTGAATAACCTCCAACTGCTGATTTCTGTTCTCTTAGAGCTTTTATACTGACACCATATCCATGTCTAGTGCTTTTGTGGGCCGGTGAAACAACAAATTGTACATTTATCCCACAGTATAAGAGACACTGACCTAGTACCTGACAAAGACCCTCAGTGTCATGCATATCTGATTCAACGCTCTTTATGATCACTTATTGTTTGCTGGTATTGCGGAACAACACCCTGTTCAGTCATTTCAATGGCAGCGTTAAAAACAAGTACTGTGGGTGTTGTCAGTTTAAAAGAGTTTCAAAATATCACTAGTTTGAGTTAGATGATCAGAAAAGTTTTTAAAGCGAATGAGTTATTTTTCATCATTTGGCTTGGAAATTGGAACTGTTTTTAGCATATGCCACCCTTATAAATAAATTAGCCAGGAACAGGAAGAGACTTTCAAAATCGCAGTCTAAAATTGTTCAACATTACAAATGACTTGGAGCTAAAGACCCGTCACATTTTAAATGGATAGTTCACCCAAAAATGAAAATGCTGTCATCATTTACTCATCCTCAAGTTGTTCCAAAACTGTATGAGTTTCTTTCTTCTTCTGAACTCAAAAGAAGATATTTTGAAGAATGTCAGTAACCGAACAGTTGATGGACCCCAATGACTTCCATTGTTTTATATCAATGTGGTCAATGGGGACCAGACTTCTTTTGATGTTTTATTGTTCCTCATGTAAATAAGAACAATTTTCAGACAGTCTGGCTCGGGTCTTGTGAGTGAGTGCTACTTTATAAGTTTTATAAGCTACTTTATAGCGTTGTAGGCCCCCTCTCAATTTAAGAATTATTCTTCTAAGGCCTCCATTATTAGTAATCCCCTTGCTTTGTGGGTCGTTATGCACTGGAGCTATGCCAAGCTGGGAGGCTGTGAGTAGGCCTTCCTAATGGACCGAGCAGCCTAAGTTAGTTACGGTGTTGAGTCGTTGGCCTTTGGGCCTCCTGGACGGAGGTTGAGCTAGTTTACTGTAACTAACGGCTCCCTAAAACTCTGCGGCTCAGAATCAGGCTGTAAGGTTCTTCAGGAGCCTCCTTGATTACTGGTTCCGGAGCTTGGCCAGCACTTGCTATGCCAGAGCTGTCCTTGGAGTCAAGCTTTCTTAGTACTCCCTTCGTTTAGAGGGTCATATCGATAAGCACAACGGAAGGCATGGCCTCTCCATTCCTTTGTTTGGACAATGGAGAAAACATGAATGACGTTGAGTTGCTTTTTTTTTTTCAACTTCAAGCACTCAGAGCGCTCCTGCAAATGCACAAGCCGCAGTAGGCGGCTAAATTGCGAGGCGCCCGGGATGCATTAACAGCGTGCAAAACGTTCAGTGCTATTAGAAAACATTTTAAGAAAGGTGCCTCTCTCACTGCAAAAATACGTTCTGTCTGATCGGCGCCTCGCTTGGAGGGTCATTTTGTTTAGTCTTGCTCGCCAGGACGCCCATCTGGAATCCGATGTGCTGTGGTTATTGCCTTTATGCAATACCCGCTCATTGGAGGCCTCTGGTATGAGGTACAGAGATTCTGTTCGGCTGACAGGTTGTAGGCTGACTGGGTTGAGATGGAACGAAGTGGGAGGATCCTTGGAGGGTTTAGGGGTTGACGCTTAGATCCCCCTTGAAAGTGACAGGCTAGGGTCTCTTTCATTGTGGCATATAGCGAATTTATGGTGTGCATCTTTGGGGAATTCAACTCTGGCAATCAGGCCATTTGAGTTATTTTTCTTGTGCTTAGTCACAGCCAATTTGACATGCATGCCCCTCAACAAGGAAGAGTGGGCATTTGTTCCCCATTAGCGTCCTAGCGCGCAGTGCGAATTCCCAATCGAAAGGGAACGTATTGGGTTACAAATGTAACCATGGTTCCCTGAGAAGGGGAACGAGACATTGCATTTCGTTGCCATGCTTCTGTGCTGCCTGCATGGTCCCTTCAGATGAAGTGGATGACATTCTCTAGGTGCCCTTTTTATGCCACTTGTAGTGGCGTCATATGCTGTCATGGCCAATACAATTGACAGTTTGATTGACAGGCGATCTGACCAATCATAACCCTGAATCCACCATTTTATCCTGCAAAGCAGTCAGGGGAACTGGTAGATTAACGTTGATGAACTTGAAAAATTGTGTGTACTCACGTCTTTCCGAACTTGAAACAACATTCCTTCTGATGTTCATTCATGTTTATTTGATGCTATAAATGAACTAGAATGAAGATATGATCGGTTCACGAGCCGTTTGAACGAGCTACAGCGATCTGTCACGACACATTAAAGAGTCACTATACACTTTTTTTTGTTTAAACTTCTCTAAAAAAATTACTATATTTTAAAAATGAAACTGTTTCATACGTTATCAACGTCCTCTTTGCTCCGCGATGCATTTTTCACTTCGTGAGAACATGATGTGTGGCGTGAGAATCCATGGATTGTCGGGCATAGCAACGAGCAAAGGGTTTTGCGAAGGGTCAACTGGCGTGTTTCAACACATGCTTCAGGCATCAGTCACGCGGAGGCGTTCCTCATTAGTGTCCTAGGATGCAATGTCTCGTTCCCTTTCTCAGGGAACCAAGGTTACATTTGTAACCAGAGACGATCTATGGATACTATTTATGACATTAAATATGGTTCTCAAATTTACTGTAAGCAATTGTAACTCTAATATAAGAAATGAATCATCTCCTGTCCGGCAGTGAATAAATGCATTATATTCTGATAGATGTGCACATAATGAACGCATTATTCCCCAGATATATTTATATCTGTATAGGCATCTAAAGAGTTAAATGTACCCAGACTATGAATTATTTAACTTGATTTTATCTGACAACATACTAAACGCATCCCACTTCTCACCATCTTATTGTTTTCAGTCCTTAATCCTCCCACTCAGACTGTGGGAGTTTTATCAAAACAACGGTTGGCCGCTTACAGAACCGCTTTAGGACTCTCTCGGGAAAAGTTTGACATTATAGGAGCTTTACCGAACATGAAGATAAAAATCAGATCGTCTCAGGAGTGTCTCAATACTGGTTAATTTGATACATCAGTATTGAAACTTTGTTTACATTAGAACTACTTCTGTATTTTTTAACAGTAAATATTGCAATTTTTGTCAGTGTGTAATGCTGTCTGTTTTTCCTTTAACAAAAGATGAGGTTGGTTTTATATTATGCATGGTAATTTAATACAACGATTTTCAGGCCATTTTAAAATAAAGAACAAAAATGAATAATTTATATGAATAATACCAAGTCAAGTAAATTATCCTCATATTTAAAATGCTAATATTTTAAAATCGTCTGGGATCATTGTGAAAAAAAAAAACAAGAAACATGTCATCAGCTGTAGTTTGGCAATTCCAGTAAATGTCAAGTTATTCCAAATAATTTTGTAGAATTTTATGTTCTGGAATCATTTAAAAATAAATAAAACAGGTCATCGACTTCAGTTTGTCATCTACAGTTATTCCACATAATTCATTCCCCACCACAAAATAGTTTTAAATTTTTTTTATGGTTAACAACTATGGAATCTATAAAATAAAATTTTGTTAATACTTGCCAACACTCCCACCATGTGGCAATGTCAGCAGAGCCATGTGGAGCAGTGCTGTGACATCACTGTTACCCTAATTACCATGACAAGTGAATTGGCATTAATGAATGACAGTTCATTAAAACATAGATAAATAGTCTTCTGACAACAGAACGATCCACAAACTCTCTATTAAACCATGACAGGATCCTGAAGGGTTCTGAGCAGTGAATCTAACACAGAAGCCAGAGGCATCATGTCACGATGATGAGGAGCGTGAGGAAGGGGGCTAATCCCTCTGTTGTGGTAGCACCAAGAGAGCAGAACAAGAGATCAAGCGTAAAAATGGCAGCGGTCAGCACCCGAGGGGAACCAGCCATGAGAAATGCGAGAGAGCGACAATAAATGAGACGTCGATTGTGCTGTGTCAGATTCAGAAGAGATCATTAGCTAACACTGGCCACAGAGATCACACGGAGAACAAGATGAGGGCCATTTCAGCACCGCACCTTCATTTTTAATGATCCGTGCTATACAGATCTGGGCCAATCCCACAATTCCCAGTAGACAGCGCTTATTAGGGGGTTTTCTGCTGGTGCAATTGGTCAAATAGTTCAAATTCGTACTTGGCCAGTAAATATTTTAATTGGCCCCACAAATGATTTATTTTTTGCAGTGTTTTATTGTGTGAAAAAAAAAATTAAAGAATGTAAAATATATATAATGTAATATATACTTTACAAATGTGTGTGTGTGTGTGTGTGTTTTAAGACTGCTTTAAGTTTCTAAACTAAACTAAACTAAAATAATTAGTTAAAAGTAAAAGGTGTTAATTCTGGAAAATGATCAAAAGATCATTTGATTTTAGATGACACTTGTTTTGTTTATGACAATCTCTAGGAAATTGAAAATGATTCGCGCAATTTTAACAAAACCTCATCCACAACTTGAATGGAAAGAGATTTAAAATTAAATTAAACTAAATTGAATAAATAAAAAAAATTAAAGAATGTAAAATATATGTAATGTAATATATACTGTACAAATGTGTGTGTGTGTGTGTGTTTTTGTTATTCCCTGCATCCCACATCTCTTCATCTTTTTGTCTTCAATCCTCCAACTCACTCCCACTCAGACTGTGGGAGTTTTACGGTACAGAACCGCTTTAAGACTCTCTTGGGAAAAGTTTGACATTATAGCAGCTTTACCGAACATGGTTAGATAAAATCAGATCGTCTCAGGAGTGTCTCAATACTGTCTGATTTGGTTAATTTGATATATTAGATTTGATTATATTAGAACTACCATTTGTAGTGTTTTTTTTTTTTACAGTAAATATTGTACGTAATTTGTTTTAGTCAAACATTTTTCCTTCTTTAACACAAAAGGTGAGGTTTGTTTCATATTATGTATGGCAATTTAATACAAGTCTAATGATTTTTTTTAAAATAACGCACAAAAATGAGCAATTAAATAGATTTAGCTGAATTAAAATGAATTAAATTATGTTTAATTCATGTTTAAAATGGCTCATGTTAAAAAATGATCAAATTATAATTTACTAACCCATGTTTTTGATTTTTTGACATTATGACAATTTTCAGCCTATTGGAAATGATTCTCGCAATTTTAACAAAACCTCATCGACAACTTGAACAGAAAGCCATTTTAAAATAAAATTCCATAAAATAAAAAACAAAATATAAAATAACAAGTTAAAAGCAATTGTGAAAACGGCCCAGAATTTAGTTCCAGGAAAAATGATCAAATTATCATTTGGTACCAGATGATATGATTTTTTTGACATTATCAGGTAACGAAACGGGTGATAAACAGATCAGAAATCAGAAATCATTCTCGCAATTTCAACAAAACCTCATCAACAACAAGAGAAAATAAAAAACAGAAAGATATTTAAAATGAATAACCAAATAAATAATCTCAGAATTTATTTTGAAAAAACGATGTTTTTGACCAAATGTGACTTTCTGGGGCCGCTAAACTCACTAACATTTGTAATATAAATCAAAAAGGCGTTTACAAGAAAAAGCAAATCCGATAGTTTTTCAACTGTAGAATTTAATCTGCGATGTGACGCAAATGGCGTGTGACGTAGGCAATTGTACCGATCCTAAATCAGACCCAAAACAAAAGATCACAGGTTTGGTTAAGCATGCTTCAATTATATATTGTTCCCGTTCTCAGACGACATTGTGACCATGGAGACGGAAATAGGAACTAGGAAACCCGAGAATGCAGAAGTAATCCTTCCCCAGGTGTGGAATCAGAGTACCTGAAGCAAAGCTCCTCTCAGTCTGGTCTGCACCTGTGCATGTGTCTGTCTCTGTGGCCGCGTCTCCATCAGTATGAACCCGCCGCTCCTTCTGCTGTGTGTCCTCCTGGAGCTCCTCGTGCTGAGCTGTAAGTACAAGATTTACATTTCAGTCCTAAAAATCCTTTCAGTGCATTAACATGGTATAGCGGCTTGAGCGCTGTGCATTGTGGAGCGGTCGTATACTGTACCTCGAGCAAAGCGATCAGATTTTAATACAAAATGTTTGGGCAACTTGCTGTTTAACTTTAATTTTAAAATGCCAATGGAACACGTCTATTTATTATTTAAAGAAGTATTTATATCTTCAATGAAATAAAATATTAAAATGATGACATACTGCAATCAATTAGACTCAATAATAAAATAATTAAAATATGGCATTTCGCAATGTTTTAGACTCAACCCACAGGAATAAAACTAAATCAAAATAAAAGCATATTGTAACGTTTTAGACTCACAAGTAGGGGAAAACACAAATCTCAATTGTTCTTTCTATAACAAAAGATCACATGGCGAACAAATGAAATCTCTTGCTTAAGCCTCAGAGTCATAGATCTCAATATGAACTCAAAACGAGTTTCAATATGATATTTTTTCAAATGTTACTGAAAATTGATTGTAATACTCGTAGTAGAAATATAAGTGAAATCTCTTGAGCTAGTGATGGCTTTTAATACTGTGTAGCTCTTTTTTCCTTTGCATGTCTGGCTGAGGTTTTGCCAGTGCTTTGATTTATTACAGAAATGAAATATGAGGACAAAGTTAAGTTTAGTTTCATTGATGGATGGGCCCTTCATCCTGACAGCCTGCACCGAGTGCATCTTCACTGAAGGAAATCCAAAGCAAATCGTTTTTCATTCCCACCAACAAAAAAAGCCCTAAAATGCAATTATAAAGTTTAGAATGAACGTAAAAGATCAATTAATCCATCCGATGATGGAATCTAACTTAAAACCATGAATTATCAAAACACACCAAAGACATTTAAATCCCTAAACATTGAACCTCAGCGTTGTATACTGTTTTTTGCTACTTCACGACATACAACAGCAAACAATGGACGTACACAACCTCTTCATGTGAGGGGAATTCAATGCTTTGTGCGCTTTAACGTTTAGGATTTCCTCACGTTGAGAGCAGATAAAGGTCACGCTGCTGCCAATCCTCATGAGGTCCAAGGTCATTCAATCAAGGTTACATAATAGGTTCAATCCAGCGCATATATGTTTCACACGGCCGGTCAATGGCTGCTAATATTGTATAGGATTACTTGAACCGCAGGACGTACAACTGCCTAATTGTTACACTGTGATCAATATGCCCAAGGGCAACATTTATACATACCAGAGACGACTCTTCAGTCCCCCGCTAACGCCGCTGACAGGTTTCATTCATATCAAACGCAGCATATGTCAGGAAATTATAGTCTTCTGTGGACAGATTAGATTTGTTTACTACACATTGTTAAGTATTGACTTACTGTAAGTCAAACTTAAGTTACACACTTTCCTTCCGAAACAAAGGTGTGGATGCACGTGCACACGTGTGAGGAAAATCTAGATTAATATCACTGAGATTGAAGATGCTATCAACATAATCACGTGTCTCTTAGATGCTTTCACAGGTCAGGATCTGCTGCAGAGCCGGATCGTGGGTGGATACGTCCCGACACCGTACTCTATCAAGTACATCGTGTCCATTCAGAGCTCCACGGGCCAGCACTTGTGTGGCGGGACCTTAATTAACAAATACTGGGTGCTGACCGCAGCACACTGCAATATAGGGTAAGATGAGCATCGCTGGATATAGAACTGATGAGCTGTGATTGGACATTTGGGCATTCAAGCATTTTAATATGAGATATGAGTTTAGTCAGGGGGTATTTCCATTTGGCACAACGAACAGATATTGGGTTCACCTGGGCTGGTAACCATAGCAACAGTTTGGCTCAAAAATACACAGTAAAAACGCCAGAGTTAAATCAACTCTGCTCAGATAACATTTGGTCCCTCTCTAAATAGTGTTAAAGTAACACTCTTCAGAGATTGAATGTCTTTTATCTTCAGTTGATTTCATCTAAGGCTGTGGCTGAAGTCAGTTGTAGTTCTTGTGTTTCTCTATTTTTTAGTGATTCTGCTTGTTAACAGCAGGTGTTCATCATTAACGTTCAATCATCACTTACTTAATTATCTCATTAACTTTAACTCTGCTTCAGTGTTACTTCAACTCTGCTCAGATAACATTTGGTCCCGCTCTAAATAGTGTTAATTGAACTCTGGGGTTTTTACTGTGTATCTTCTAAGAATGTTTTGCTATCATTGCAATTGAGTGTTTTTAAAACATTAAAAAAATGTTTTTTCTTGGTTATGCGAACGTTAAGGAAACATTTCTTTTTATCGTTCTTCTAACATTATGGGAATGTTACTTTTGAATGTTCTCTGAACATTCTGAAACGAGTAGAAACATTTATGAATGACGTATAAATCACATTTTGTTCTAATGTTTTGAGAAAATTGTTAAAAACTTTGAACAAACATTCTTTTAACATTCCTGAAGTAATGTTTGTTCTGTTAGCTGGGTTATTGACATTATTTCTTTTCATTATAGATTTTTAACAAATTAAATCTGGTTTAGGTATAGCTTATATAGAAAATTTAACGGTAACACTTTACAATAAGGTTCATTAGTTAACATGAACTAGTAATGAGCTGCACTTCTACAGCATTTATTAATCTTTGATAATGTTAATTTCAACATTTACTAATACATCCTAATAAATCTTGTTAACATTAGTTAATGCACTGTGAACTAACATGAACTACTGTATTTTCATTTACTAACGTTGATGAATATTAGTAAATACAGTAACAAATGTGTTGCTCATGGTTAGTTCATGTTTAACTAATGAACCTTATTGTAAAGCGTTACAAATTTAACAAATTCAGATTCCAATTTACTTTTGTAGATGACTTTATGGTTCTTGTAGAAAGAAAAGATCAAAATTATATTTTATGTAAAATCATGATGTATCTATCCCCTGCTTAGAGCACTAAAAGACACTGATGTGATACAGTTTGTGCCCCAGAAATGACTTAAAATATATTTATATTTTTCACAAATACAGTGAAAATGTTTCAGGCATTACAGGATGTCATGTTGGTGACAACTCATAATAACTGTACATATAATGTTAATATACCAGCTACTCGGACTACCATAATCTGCATAATACAGGTGGAAAAATAGAATGTCACATGATGAAGTATTTTTGTCCAAAATGATGGCCAATACTCGTTGCGCAGGGTCATACACACAAAGCCAAAAGCATCAGAATACGACACAAAAATAATACAATAAACATTAGAAGAGGTAATACTAAACACCCTACACTCTTAAAAATCAAGATTCTTTATTGGCATCAAAGGTTCCATTAACATCTATGGAACATTTTATTGGACTAAAGTAGTTAATGTTTTTTTCCATTAAGAAAAAAATGGTTCTTTTAATAACTGTTAACTGAAAGGTTGTTCAATTCACATAAATATATATGTAAGTGATATTTATATTATATATTGCACATGTAAAGTTTTTGAACTTCAAGAGTCACTCAGTTGAATAAAAATCAGTATTTGTTTGTGTCTCCAGGGAGGCAAACATGAGGATCGTGGCCGGAGATTATTCTGTGGGACTATATGAGGGGACGGAGCAGTTTCGCAGACCTCATGTTTTAATACCTCACCCACAGTATAATAAAGCCACCAATAACGCAGACATCATGCTCATTAAGGTGAGGCGGTGGAATCAATGCTCCTGTGTCACACTGACTGACTCACTGTGAATCATTGATTCTTTTCATGCATACACAATGAACACAACAATCCGGCATCAAGATATATTAAGTGATGTATCTCTTAGTAATCAGTAACAATACTGCATGAATTATTTACACATCTAAAGTTTTGTAATTAAAATGGTATTCTTAGTATGTTAACAGAATAGCATAAAAGTTAAAATAGTAACACTTAACGATAAGGTTTCTTTTCTTAACATTAGTTAACTGCGTTAGTTAACATGAACTAACAATGAACAACACTTCCACAGCATTTATTAATCGTTAAGTTAAAGTTAATTTCAACATTTACTAACACATCATTAAAATCAAAAGTTGCATTTGTTAAGTACGTGATAATCCGCGGCTTGATGTGCATTAAACGATTTTAATGGATGACATGGAAGCATCTGGAGCACATTCAAATTGTTTAATGTTCAACTAGCCCTGTTATAGCATGGTCATTTGCCAACATTGACAACTTACAGCTGTTATTGATATGCAATACTTGACCGGGTGAAAATGATGTTATGGATTTTAGATCTACCCAAAAATAGGTGTTTTTAAATCAGACACAGAGATAAAGTAGTGCGTAAGGCTATATTTGAATTTGATTATATTGTATGAATTATAGCATTTATTTGAATTATCAA
This sequence comes from Opsariichthys bidens, assembly GCA_037194245.1. NCBI lineage: Eukaryota > Metazoa > Chordata > Actinopteri > Cypriniformes > Xenocyprididae > Opsariichthys > Opsariichthys bidens. The sequence goes on along the minus strand of CM074285.1, from coordinate 23,392,719 downwards.
GAGAGAGAAATGAGAGATACATGTGTGAATTACCTGCGTCTCTCTCTTTGAATCTGTGAGTTTAATTTACTTCAAAACTAGAGATGTTACACCCTCATTGGTGAGAAATAGAATGTAGAGATTCAGTATTTTATTAATAAAAGTAGTGGTGGACCACAAGTTTCAAGAATCAAGTATTCTGACAGACCATGGTATAAAATAGTTAATGCACTGTGAACTAACATGAACAATTCTGTTTTATTAACAAACATTAACAAAGATTGATAAATGCTGTAAAAATATATTGCTCACCGATAGCTAGTTAACTAATGCCTTAACCAATTGTGCTACCGTAAAATTAAAAAAATAGACCTAGATCTAAATATGAAAATTAATTATAAAAACATCATTTACCACATTGAAAACTATTCCAAGCCAAAAAAGGAAATAAAAGTTAAATATTTGTGAATTTTTACATAAATTATAACTTTCCATAACAAAATCATGACACATACATAAAAGTAAAATCAAAGTAAATAACATTTGTTGAACATCATTTCCAATAAAGCTATAATTTTGTGAAATTATGCAAATTATTATAATTTTTTTTTTCCATTTTTAATCAAAAATTATTTGATTAAGTTTTAAAAATGCTAGCTATGAAATCAGCCTGTGAAAGATAAAGGAGTTATCAGTTAATAATGTTCAAATGCATTCACATAATGCTATTAAACATGATTTAAGTTCTATTTATTAAATAATTTAATGATCATGAACACTTAACTTTGAGCACTGTATCAAATGCTTTATGGGCCCTATATTAATGATTCATTTTTTTCTCACCGGTGTAGCTGCAGTCTCCGGTCTACCTGAACAGCTACGTGTCTCTCGCACCGTTGCCTCGGCAGGATGCCATGGTGGCCGTGGGTCGCGTGTGCAGGGTGTCCGGATGGGGCTTCACCACTCCAACGGGAGGAATCCCTGCAACGCTGCAGACGGTGAAGCTGCCCATAGTGTCCACTGCAGTGTGTAATGGCACAGACTCTTTTAATGGAAACATCACGGAGAATATGATCTGTGCAGGATACAGCGCAGGAGGAAAAGACGCATGTAAGGTGAGACAATCGATCGCTGCTTCACATGCACTTAACTTAATGTGAATGGCGAGTTATCATGGGCTGAACTTTGACCTCAATGGAAAAGTTCACCTAAAGATGAAAATGCTGTCATCATTTCCTCACCCTCAAGTTGTTCCAAACCTGTATGAATTTCTTTCTTCTGCTCAACACAGAAGAAGATATTTTGAAGAATATGTGTAAGCAAACGGTTGATGGACCCCATTGACTTCCATAGTAGGGAAAATACTATGGATTGCTTTGGACTATAAATTAATAAAGCCACTAGACAACCATTAGCACAATTTTAGTGTAGTTTACTGGACTTTGTTGTCAGGAACAGGGTCATTATTTGGATATCGCATTGTTTTTGCCAACTATACAACTATTTATAAATTTAATTGGTTGCACCACTGACTGCTCTAACTGACTGGGTCTAATTAAAGTTAAAAATGTGTTGCCTCAACTATTCAGTTAAATAATTCACTTAAAAGTTAAATGGAGCTCATTAAACTAGATAGCAACTTTCTAATAAGCTAATAAGATGTTAGTTTTGTGCAGTTTAACAAAATAAAGAATAAATCGAAGGTCAGGTCAGAAATATCTGGTTGAAATTAAGGACTTTTCAAAAAGGAAAAAAACTAAAAAAACAAATAAGTTAAATAAAATGTCACTTATAGTCACCAAGACCGCATTAATTTGATTTAAAAAAAAAAAAATGTGATTACAATTTAAAATAAAAATCATGGCAAAAGCTGAATTTTCAGCATGTCGATATGTTGATTTGCTTTACTGTCATTTTTGATCAATTCAAATGCATCCTTGCTGAATAAAGGTATTCATTTTTCAAATAAAAAAAATCTTAAAATAAATATAAAATTTATACTCTATTCCAAATCAGTTCTTCAAAGATAAAAATCAAGTCCCATCCCGTTTCTTGCTGAAAAGGAGCAGATTTGCTGGCATTACAATGTGTCAAGTCCACCCGTGACACTGAAATAAAAAAATTTGAATTTAATTTATAGCAAAGGCAAGGAGTTTCACCTTCTAGTTGTTGTTTGACCTCCTTCACTCTTCCCGCACAACATCTGACCTCCCTGTCCAAAATCGTATCAAAATGATTGTCTTTTCTGCAGGGGGATTCTGGAGGCCCGCTGATGTGCGAGGGCCGCGTCTACGGCATCGTCTCCTGGGGCAATGGCTGTGCTGATGCCCAGTACCCTGGCGTCTACACGTCCGTCTCAAGGTTTCGCCAATGGATCGATGGAACTATATTTGGCTTTTATGGAAGGTGCCTCAAGTATTAGACTGCAGTGTTACCCCAGCACTCCCCTAATCGAACTTGAAACAGCCTCGAAACATGCCAACTTGTACATGAATATTGTTGCTACTTCTATTTGAAAAGTTAGAGAACTTTGTTTTTCAGACGAGTACACTGCACAGCACATCTGTTCCTCAACGACTGGTAGACCTTTTTTTAAATAGTAGTTTGTGCAAACTGTTCTTTAAATGTGCCATAATGCTGCTTCTCTGCAAAGTCAGTGAAAACTAAAAATAGAAAGCTGAAGGAATATTTTCCAAAAATCAAAACAAATTACAAAAGTTTTTTATGGAATGATACTTGTGAGAACGACCTATTCAAAATTAAAACGAATGCAACAGACCTTCATTTGGACTATTATCAAACCAGTTACAGATTTTAAGGATAAGCATTTTGTGTCAGATTCAAGGTAAATGAATAGTTCACACGAAAATGAAGTTATCATTTACTCACCCTAATTTTTTTGTCGAACCTGTATGACTTTGCCTTTATTTCTTTCATCTGTGGCACACAAAAATGAATCACTGAATGTACAAGCCATGGTTGTAGGCAAGACTTTACAATCTCCAAAAAAAACCAACAACAACAAAAAGAATA
>CM074285.1:23217207-23382207 GCA_037194245.1 Opsariichthys bidens | reverse complement strand
CCTCGGACATGCATTAAAACCTTCAGTAGAACGGTGAAACATTGCATGAAACTAAAGGAATTAAATGTCTTTGCCACAATCATGCAGCCGTTTGAGAAGCTATCACTCAATACAATTGCTTTCAGTGCGTACTTCAACTGTGGTGCTTATCTAGCAAGCCTCTGTAGCTTCAACCGATTTGAAAGGAAAAAGTCTTTAGTTACAGAGAAGACTTGTTTAAAATTAGGAATACTTCACCTAAAAATGAAAATACTGTCATCACTTACTCTTCTTCGTTTAATTTTAAAACCCATCTAGCTTTCGCTCTCGCATGAAACACAAAATAAGACGCTTAGCATAATGGTTTTATTCCATGCAATGAATGTGGATGGGAAGCACGAAGCAGGGATATTCTAATTGAACCGGCAAGTTCTACGGAGTTGCAACAAAATCATGTTACCATCTATCATCTATCATGATACCTTAATTACTGTGTGTCATTAAGACGATGCTTTAAACAATTCAAGCTTGAAATAGCATCTAAATGCACAGCATGTTTTTGAGAAAATGCAGATCTAGACTAACATATACCAAAAACATTGGCACAGACAGATTACAAAACATTCTACATACTACATACAAATGGACTTTCTGACCACTTATTGACTGCATTTAAATTGTAATTAATCCAGGCAGTGTTGGAGGATTAATCAGATTACCTTTATCAAATAACTAGTAAAGTAACATTGCTTTAAAACTTACAACAAAAATATCTGAGTTTAGTTACTTAGTTCTCATATATATTAACTGACAGTTCTCCTATCTCCGTGTTGGGAAAAATCAGGAGTACATGCAAAATCGGGAGTACATCTGTTCTCCTGCGTCCTATTCTTCTGTAATCCAGAAGAAATCCAGTTTGTTTGAGCTGCACCCTCCACTCTAGACGTGTAAATTTGCATTCAATACATCCTGAGGCTTAGTTATATTCATTTACATTTGCCAAAACAGACTTTTATTTTTATTACCTATTCTAAGTCTAGGACAGCCCATAGAACCGCTTATGAAATTTATTACGAAAAAAAATTTGCCACACTGATAGAAGACAGTCTGAACTGTCACCATAGCAAATATGGAGTCTCTAACTCAATCCCTGTAGCGCCACCAACTGTCCAAATCTGCACTTATATTTACGTTAGTAACCATAAGGGCTAGAAAAAAACTTTTTCCTCTGATTCCTCGGCTGTGACATCATTTTCCGTCATAAAAATTTTCCGAATCGTTTTCTTTTCTTTTTCGAACTCCTCCTAGAAACAAATCATTATGAAATTTTACTTGTGTCATCAATACGATGCCCTGAAGGAGTCTGAGAAGTTTTGGACCAGTGTCATCTCCTTGAATTCCTGAATCCTGGCCTAGTCCAACAATAACAAACATACTAGGTTTCGCCTTATTTACATTTTTCATCATTTGGCAGACGCTTTTATCCAAAGTGACTTACAAGGGGAGCAGTTAGGGGTTGGTGTCTTGCTCAAGGTCACTTTAGTCATGGTATCGAAGGTGGAGAGAGTGCTGTTTATTCACAATCCCCACTTTCAATACTTGCCGGCATGGGAATCGAACAGGCAACCTTCAGATTACAAGCCCGACTCCCTCACCACTAGGCCACGAACTTATGGTTAGTGTAACGTTACAATTTAACGTTTAAACAACATTTGCAAATATGTTAAACTGTTAGTCCGATTGGAAAATTGAAAACTTGGGCGTTGAATACGCCAATGGCCAGTTGTCAAAATTTTGATAGTAAAAAATGCAATCAAAGTTAGGTGTGGGTAATTTTTATGTGTTATATTACATATAAATATCTATAACTCCTGAAAGAAATGAAATATTTTCACCAAATTTGAAAAAAAAAAAAAAAAAAACCCAAAAAAGCAGTGGGAGTATGCCACTTGGTGGCGCTATAATTGAACAAAACATGTTACTTTCGAAAGTAACTTTCCCCAACACTGCAGGTATATAGCAGCTGTCTTAATCAGATTTCTTGAAACAAAATGAAATGAAGTAAATTCTGATTATTATCTAAATACCACTGAGCATGTGAACATGGGCATGTCTCAGAGAGAAGTCCTTTCAGAAAGAAAAGAGTCTTGTCTCCTTTGACGACATACTGTGTTAAGAGTTTTGATTAAAGTGCTCTAGTTTCTTCAGCTCCTCAGAGACCTGCACAGATAAATCAGCTTGGCGCCCTCACCATAAAGATGAGACCGGAACTGAGTGGGTGAATGGAGAAAATGGGACATCAGTTGGACATAAATAATGTTTCATTGCAACGCACTGCTGAAGTAGCCTGGTAGAAGACTTAATGGCTCGTAATTAACATTCTCCATCCTGCCCCCTGACTCACATCCCACAGTGTTTTCAGAGTTTCATAACAAAAGGTCGAAATGGTGATGAATCCCACATTGTTCATCGTCTTCGTCTGCGCTTAAGTCTTGAGGACAGATGCATAAGTGCACTCAGAAGTCTTTAAAGAGAGATGCAGAAAAGCAGGTCACCGTCGTTTTCTTTCGCCCACTCGCTGAAATTTCACCGTAGGTTACAGCTGACACATGGTTTCAGCTTTGAAGAGTGGTGCGTCTGGTCAGTTTAATGTTCGCCGAGCTGAATCGTTTTCCCTCTGTATACAGCTGAGAGGTGCTTTTCATCAGTATTTTATTTAAACATTAGTTATAGCTCTTGTACTAAATTGCAGGAAATATTTCCAATTTATAGCTTCATTACAGTGCAGAGCTGAAATAAGCACGTCTCTTGAATTTCACCATAAAGGTCCACCATCCATAAAGGTGCTTTGGCAATCAGTATTTTCTGTTTGTTGCAGTCAATGTTCATTTTTCTCGGCCGTTATTGCTGAGCCAATCTGCTTTGGGCCATTATATGATTAGACAGTCCTATACACTTGGCAAAAATGGGTAAGTTGTTTCAAAAGGTCTCAGTCAGCATTTTCTGGCAATATGCAGTCAAATATGCAACAATACGCATCCAATACATGTCATTCAAGTTGAGTTTCATCCTCAAAGTCTGGGCTTGAAAATGAGTCGTTTCAAAAACAGAATAAAAGACACGACACCTCAGAGCTTCGATGGGAAGACTAGCAGATGGACGATGAAAGCTATTGTATAACACAACACATTTCCTGTCATTTAAGAATTATTTAAAGCCCATTTCTGCCCAGCTACAGGAGGATTGACAGTGGACAGGAATAGTAAAAAATGACGGTTCGGTATGTACCTCAGTATTGAAGTCAAGGTTCGGTACGGGTTTGGTACAGCAGGGGGGAGAAAACTAAACATAAATTTGCTTCAAAATCTTAACATGTAAACTGCACATAAGGCAGTTGTAACACAGTTCTTAAGAACGGGAAGAAGGAGGCGGGAACCGGCGAACGTTCAACATAACTTTTAATAATAAAATAAACAAACAATAAAACGAAAGTAGAAGGGCGGCAGTTCCTCACGGCGACTGCCGCCCACACAAACAAAATAAAACACAACATAAAGTCCAGACCTGGTCGTCTGTCGTCCTTCACTGTCGTCCCTCCTCTTTTATGCTTCCGGAGAGATACGAGACCGGTGTGCCGAGTAGCTGACGCTCATTATCACTTGTGTCACTGGCCTCGCGCCGTTCCCTCACGGCTCTCGCCCGCCCTGCTCGTCACAGCAGTAACTATAAAATTACTCCTCTAGAGTTCATTTCTCTAGTGAACTAACATGCTGTGGGCGCTAAATGACTTGCCTGATGTAAATGTAATGCAATGTGAGCGATTATTCTCAAGCTGTTTTATTGATGTCTTTCTGCGGTTGAAACAGATTACATGTAAACATATCAATGCACAGATCGTCATAGATCATGCACTTTTTTTCTGTTGTGGTAGTTCCAGCACTCCCGTCACTGCATTCGGCATTCAACTGTACGCACCGCACCGTGACTGATCAGGACGAATACATGTACCGTTCCACCCCTAGTATTTTCCCATACAGTTCCTGTAGCTTGCATATGGTCGCTGAGTCATTGTTATGTGGCTGCGTTAGAGATTTGTTGGTCACTAGGCTGTTGCTAGGGTTTTCTGAGTGGTTACTTGGTGGCCCATTTCAAAATGGGGTAGTGGGGTAGTCATGGCCTAATGGTGAGGGAGTCAGCCTGAAGGTTGCCGGTTCGATTCCCATGCTGGCAGGAATTGAAAGTGGGGATTGTTAATAAACAGCACTCTCTCCACCTTTGATACCATGACTAAGGTGCCCTTGAGCAAGACACCTAACCCCTAATTGCCTCACTTGTAAGCCGCTTTGGATAAAAGCGTCTGCTAAATGACTAAATGCAAATGTAAAATAACCAGCCGTCAGGTCTTTATGATATTCTGTGCAGGATGAATTACATTTCGAATGGTTTTGAAAAAGTGAACTTGTGGTTATAATTTTTGATGTGTTTTTTTGCTTGCAAAGAACATCACAAAGTTTTATCTGAGATCAATTTCAAGGTCAGGCATGATTGTCCACCAGGTGATCATTTCCAAGCGTAATCATGGAAGCAAACAGATCTATTCCCCTTAGTGGCCACTTACCAGACAGAAAAGCCAAGGGCTCTGGAATCAAAGGTGAATTGCATTTTGCCCGTATGCTGCAGCACGTCGACCCACAGTCATCCTCAGACATACGTATGCAGTGATGAGGCCAACAAGAGAGACAGCCAGATCGATACCGTCGAAGAATGATGGAATGCTGCCGGACACGGAGCTGATGGGAATCAGGAAGTTATGTCGGAGTCATTCCTAAAACAAGGAAGAAATGATCTCTGAGCCTGAGGGAGCCTCTGGGGCAGCGCTACACTCAGACTCTAATATTAGCTGAGAATCTGTAATATACAGTGAGTAATGAGAGGTCCATAGGAAAGAAAAATCTCCCCATCCATAAGGTAGTTCTGAAAACATTTTCTCTTGAGTTTTGGCCTCCAATTAATTGTGTAAATAGCATTTTAGATCACTGAATATTGAGGTTTCTGAAAACTGATCTTTTTGGGGGAAAAAAAGAAAGATTTTATGTGATTCATGTAAACAGGTTAATTTTATTATATACTCTTTAAAAGACAATGGTTGCAAACATTGGGCTATGAGTGTGTTTTGAAGCGTTTTTACATTATCTTGTTGTAAAATGCTGTCGGTGCGGATGAGGTTTTCAGAAATATCTGTTTAGATGTGGACAAAGCCTCATAAAAAAGTGAGAAAATATCTCAACAGTGTCAAAATACAAAATACATTTGAGATTGTGTTGAGTGAGAATGTTCAGTACATTTGAGATTTCAATATAAACTGAAATATTTCTCATCAACTATGTTCAAGATCAAATAATCTGAGCTAGTCACAATAATTTTATAGCTTTATATGTGCTGGCAAATCGTGAGCTTTTAAGTAGCTGGAGATTTGCTCCACCTCCAATTTGACATTCCCCCTGTACCTCTAAGCCAATCAGATTCATGTACTGTGAGCAGCTGTGTTGAATTGAAGGAAGGATATAAATTCCAGTTATCTAGCCTGTGCTGCAATAGCCGCTCCATACATTTGTCTCTCAATCTCTTACCTACAGTATATTTTTTCCTACCTGCGGTAAAGCGGTAATAGAATTTCACCGTTTGTCTGTCTACTCAATCTAATCTGACTCCTCGTGGGTGTTGTGAAGTTAAAAAAAGAGTACCAAATTAGTTTAAATTTGGTTATGGCCATACCAAACATGGGTAAACTACGTGTCCATACGATCTGAGAATGAGTACGCAACTATTTCAAGGCTTCAAAAGATACAAGAATGTATGATTGTTCAGAAGTGCCATGCAAAGCCTGTTAGACAGTCTTGGCAATGTGGCATTGCATCATGATTAATTGAGGTGTTCAACAAACACTGATGAATAAAAGATTAAATGGCTCTTTTGGCCACTGATCCATCTATAATCCTTGAAAGCAGTCCATTGAATTGATTATAGCAGTTGTGTGCCAAGTGTTAAAGATGTGTTTGATTCTCAGTTATGTTTATACGGTCAATGACAGATTGAAAACCAGGTTTCTGTGATTGTTTTGTTGGTTTACACTAGGTTAAACCCAATTGCGAACTAATGAAATATGAAAGAAAGTTTTGAAATATGGAAAATAAATCAAATTTAGGATATAATATAAAAAAAGATGCATGATTTACTTGAGAGTTTATGAAAATCATATTGAACATCTTCACACTTTAAAAAATAAAAATCAGCTTTTTATTTTAATTTAAACAAAAATAAGGTTTAAATGAACCGCTTTGAAATTGTTTCGAAAACTGTTTCAAAGCAGTTGAATCTCTGCATGCTGAAGACATCAATCATGTAAGTTTAACTATCATCAACCTGACATGTTTTGAAGTTGTATGATTGCTGAAATCATGTAATGTGGTCAGTTTGAAATGCCCTTCAAAGCAATTATTCGAAACAAAAGCTTCGTAAAGTTTCGGAAAGCAGTTTCGAACGTGCCCATAACAAATCAGAAACCATTTAGCTTCCATAATCAGATATATTTCCGAGTAAAACTTGATATTCCGGAGAAAAACCTGAGAAAAAAATGTATGTAGTATGAGACATGAGTGCATGGGAATTGACCGGATTGTGAAAAGAAGGTGTTACATACCAGAACTGCACAATTTCACGAATCCTCTGCACTTCCACCATGAGCTTCTAAGGGTTTGGAAAACTTGGAAAACAGGATCAACAATAATCCAAGAGAAAACCATCAGTAACATGACAGCCTCTCAGAGATGAACATCCCAACTGAATAATCAAGTGTCAAATACTTTCTTTCTCAATCTTACAGCATGTAAATCTTTACATAAAGACAGGAGGAAGAGAAACTCCTAGTGGATGTGTTTTCAGGGACAAACCTCGTGTGGCTGACAGTTTAGCGTGCGAGATATCGTCTGTGAAAGACTTTTCTTCTGCTCGGCACTTCAAACACTCTCGTGCTTGAAAAAAGATAAAACATGCGAGCGGGAATAGGGCTGATTTTCATAAATTGAGGTTGTTAAAATGACACAGTGCTGCAATTTAGACACACCAATTTACTTGTCACATCCCTCCTGTAACACCCACTCCCAGAAATCATTGTGACTCCTGCAGTCGGCACTTCAGTCCAGATTCAACCGTAGCAGGGGAGTAATTTTCATACGCTGCCATGAGAGATGTAACAATAATTTGACTGCTTTATCACTGCATTTAAAAGAGACACGTTCCCTTAAGAAACAGTCACGCATAATGTGATATAGAATAAAGGTCAACCAAAAAAAGAACATTTTTACAGCTAAAAAAATCTGTTCTAAGAACATTTTGCTCATATTAAGTTATGAAAACGATATTCTCTGAAATAATTAAAAACCAGAAAACATTAAACAAACATTCAATTAACTCTGAAGAACATGATTGGAAGAACCTTGCCAGAACGTTTCCTGTTTGCCGGGTTCATTATTTTTTTGGTGTTGGTCACAGAGCTTATTTGCACAAATGTCATTGGGAAAATCCTATGGGTTTTTGATGAGGGAACCAAGGGTAATGCTAACTCACGGGTTTGGCCTACAAAAAATACGCAATCCCTGCAATGCTGTATATCGGATGGATGAATTTAAACTTCTCCAACACATCTGCTTGTAATTTTTAAAGTCAACTTGACCTAAATTAGCTGGTTCAGGTGTGTTTGAACTTCAGAAAAGTAGATCTCCAGGTGCAGCACTCAGCACCTCGACCTAAAAAAGTGCGTTTAAACTAGCTTGAATACAAATTGCGGCTGCTTGGCAAAGACTTTTAATTAGATGCTCTGTAAACTATAAGGTCTATTATTCTGAATCAGTCCCTGAAAATCAGACATTCAGCATCAACTTCCAACAGGAAAATACAACTACAACCACACTGCTGAACAAGTGGTCAGCAAACTTTTGAATCATCACTGCCCAGCCAATGACAAGTTGATTTACGCAGTTTCCTGGCAACAGAATCTGCGTTGCTCACAGTCTTTCATTTTCTAATCTGGAAGCTGTCTGAGGGTCTCAGCATGGTTGCTTTAATGCCAGACAAAAACATGCCCCAAGGAACCCTGCTAGTACAGAGTCCGAGAGGGAAAGGAGAAAAGGGAAAGCAAACTGAACTAAAAATACTGGGTAATGTTCTTGATTCATAAAAGATTGAAATGGTTCTCGTAGCCTGAGGACAATGTTAAATATAGAAGAAAAGCATGGATACCATATGGACAACAATTTCAGCTACTGAGGCAGTGGTTAGATGTGCAATATCAGCAGGAGATTTTTTAAATAAATTAATTTAAAGACAATAGCTAGCATCAAAGACAATGGTATGTCATGGTATATAAGCTCGATGTAAACGCACTGCCCCAGAAAAACACATGAAGATGGCCTGAAGACAATAGAACAAGCTTCTCTCCTATGCCTGATATACATATGACAATAAAGAGTTTTTCTTGGCAAGACAACTTGGTATCCGGTCCTGTGATTCAACTGTAACAGGGACTAGTGCTGCACGTCGACTTAGTGCTGCACATCGATTATGTCAACTATGAAAATACGTCGACGCGTCACTCTGTTTACATTCATCTGGCGTAATGGCGGCTTCTGCTCCTGGGAACGGAGAAAGTTCCATTCTATCACAAAAACCTAGACCACGATTATCAAAAGTATGGGAATACTTTAAACAGAGGCCAAATAAAACGGTCCTTTGTTCCCTTTGCAGAACCGAAATGGCGTACCACCTATGGAATTGGATCTCTGCCAAATTTTTGCGCGCGCAAGATCATATTTTGAGCGTGCAAAAGGGCATTTCGTGTACGCGTGAACTGAGTTGAGGAGAAAATCTTCGTCTCGCAAATAAGAAAATATTTCGAGCGAACGAAAATCAGTTTTGTATTTCAAAGAAGTTTATTTGGATGTGCGCGGACGTTCTCTTTCGCACGTGCGAGGTTTCAGTTGCTCGCGCTCCTGATTCCCGCCCTGCGCGCTCGCTAAGACTCCCTGCATTACAGACAGCGCAAGAGGAAAAACACATGGTTCAGGAGACGTTTGTTCAATGGCTTGAACACTATCAAAGTTCCTTTAAGACTGTATAGAAAGTCTTTGACACTCTTCATTTTAAAGTTCAAATGTCTACCACTGGACGACCACATATAAGTGGCTTATTTTTAATCAAAATCAAATCGTATGTTCCATTGTTTCTACACCTCAATGAACTGCTAAATTAGTTCTAACTTCTTCCGTTAAAAAAGATCACTAGATTAATAAAATAAAACTTAATAAAATAATCGTTAGATTAGTCGACAGAAAAAATAATCGTTAGTTGCAGCTCTAACAGGGACAAAGCTGTAATTTCAGATCAACAAAGCAATGATATTCATCAGTCTAGCACATATTGCATCATTTTATCAATCATTTCCCACTAACACAAACTAAAGTATACATAGTAGTGTGTCCCATCCCTTCTGAACGACACTTAGCATTCCCGATACAGCACACTAAACACCTCCTCCACGTAAACGGAGATGGTTATTCATATGAGGGACTCTTCAATCTTACAGACGTTTGCTCTGATTGTGTCAAGCTGAGAGATAAAATGGGATGTTCTCTGTGGCTGAATCAATAAACCTAAAGGAATAGCTCATCATTTACTCAGCCTCATGTCCCAAACCCATATGACTGTCTTTCTTCTGAGGAACACAAAAGGAAAAATTGCGAAAACAACAAATTGAAGCTTTCAAGCTTCAAATAGTACACAAAAGACACCAATACAACTCGTGCACTATATATACGCGTTATCTGAAGCCATACGATAACTTTGTGTGAGGAACAGACCAATGCTATAGCAGCCAAACAATGCTATGTTCCTTTTTGCTTGGGTTGCAGGAAAATGTGTCTTATTTTATTTTCTATCTGTTGATCCCTCTCTTCTCTCATCTTTAGTTCATTCACATTGTGGGCTGAACTGCTCTATCATGTGGCCTATATTACAGGTTTGCACAATGGAAAATTGTCTCCGTGCAGATAACGTAACAAAGCCTGATCCCGGTCCTTTTCTCCCTTGTAATTGCAGTTTATAAGTGCATAAATGCTGTCGACTCAGAAAGTCAATTCCGAAGCAATCTCAAGAAGCAAAGGGTTTATTTTGGCACAAAAGCTCAACTTGACCAACAATCAGGAATCAACACTCAATACTTTCCTTGCTTAGAGGCTTTTTATTGACAGACTGATTTTCTGATCTATTTCAGACAAGCAAAATTTGAGTGAATTTCATACTGAAACAGAAACGCATTACGATGGGTTGTCTCTGTCGACAATGCAATGACACCAAGGAGGATAACTATAACGATAACAATATTGTTGTAAAAATCTCAGCTATAACAATAATGGCCCAGAGGAATGACTTTCATTGGAATCACTTTCAGAATGATTTTTTCCAGTTGATGGAAGATAAAAACATTGGCAGCCAATCAGAATCCATCCTGCTTTAAAGAGCTTGAACATTTAAAGTGGCAGACGACATAAACTGCAGTGCGCAATTGGATTTGACAGAACGATATTGTGTGGACGCTAATATAAATATCGTTATAGTTATTGTTCTTGGTGTGAACGGGCCCAGACATTTTACAGGCAAAACTACATATCAACATGTTTAAAGTGAAATCAAAATTTAACCTATTTATTTTCTTAATAATTTCTTACATTTTCTGGTCTTATTGTGCACAATTAAACGAACATTAGTCCAAAAAAAAAAAAAAAATCTAGTGTGGCTCTATTGAATATTTGACCCTTCGCAAACAGTTTGATTGACAGGCGATCTGACCAATCACAACAACGAATCCTCCATTTTATCCGGCAAAGCAGTCAGGGGAGTTAGAAGACTCGTTGGTGAACTTGAACTTGAAAAATTGAGTGTACTCACGTCTTTCCGCGCTTGAAACAACATTCCTTCTGATGTTCATTCATGTTTATTTGATGCTTTAAATGAACTAGTATGAAGAGATGATCGGTTCACGAGCCGCTTGAAGGAGCTACATGAAGAATCGCTTGTTTGTATTCCTCCCTTGTAAGTCGCTTTGGATAAAAGCGTCTGCTAAATGATTAAATGTAAATGTAAATGTTAATGTAAGCTACAGCGATCTGTCACGACACATTAAAGAGCAACTATACGGTATTTACTGTTTAAACATCTTATATTAAATTAAATATGAAACTGTTTCATATGTCTGTCGACATGCCTTAGAGCTGCTTCTAGCTGAATTGAACTTGTTTCACAATTTTAAATCAATTTTACAACATTAACACTGTCATTTTCTTGTTTTATTAATGTGAAGCTTCTTTAAAACAATTATATAAATATTATAAATAAATGTGACTTGACTGATAGAATGGCCCTCAACATGCATATTTTTACCATTTAAGCAGCATCTTTAAAACATGGTGCTTTTGGTCCATAACATTTTAAAAAAAGTTACTTTTGAAACATATATTCAATGATTTACCCGTGTTAATAATCAATATTAAATTTGATTTAAAAAAACTACCATATGGTTTTGATTCATTTTTAATTACAGCCCTATTTAAAATCTCTGAATTGCATTATTTCTGGCATTTGCCGTTTTGCTCCCTAGTTGTGCATTAAAGTGAAGTCCAATCGGCCATGAACCTCATTCCTAGATTACCTTTTGGTTTTGGGAGCAGCAGAGTCATTGAAAAGCTTGCATGTTATTTTTCGAAGGCAGGAAGCATTGAATCAATCAATAATTATCTTGAGCCCTGCAGAAAAGGAGAGAGAGAGAGAGAGATTGTACAAACTTGGTATGTCTCGCTGCCAAATTGAAATGTAAATGCGATCTCTGTTTGCTCCTACTTAAGCAGAGCTCGCATACACATCATCAGCGCGGTGCCAGCAGGGAGATGTGGGCTGACACTGTTCCTCTGAGTATGTCTGAAAATTATATGCATGGATAGATGCACCTACAGCACTCTTGATGTAAATGAGATTTACACTATTTATGAGTGTAATGAGTGTGCCGAAGGGCAGAAAAAATAATTGCAACTATCTGAATTTTCCATATCAGAGGATATCTACATTACTGTACTCTTTTTAAAATGAACTGATTACAGTCTGTTTGAAGTGGTGTAAGCCTTGCTTAACAGGGAATTGTTTATCTGGGACTTGCTATGGAATTGGAAATTGGTTTCTTCTTGCAGCCTCACTTCTCTCAAGCATGTATTCAGTGACAATAGATTACAGGAAATTTTCTACAGTAATTTGCAGATCTCAAATGAAGTTGCTAAGATGGCGCAGGACCTGCCTGAAGTGCGCGGTTTCAACATCTTTGCTCGTGGGTTCTGAAGGCAGGTTGTTTTCAGTCATCGTAAGTCTATTTCATGCTTTGAGCATTCAAAAAAAAAATAAAATCAGGCTCAGAAAAAATGTAATATAATTAAATATTTTATATTTTGCTTGGAGATCATGTATTTCACAAAATACATGAATACATTTAAATTGCCATTAATGAAAATAAATGCCAGATATAAATAGCATTGCTATACACAGCATCTACTAGCAGGAGCAAGAGTTACGAGAAGGCGAAATCTTGTTTATGGTGGAAAATCTTAGGAAGTAACTGACATTCTGCATGTTAAATGTGTTTAACATTTCCTAAATTGTGACTTTTCACCTGGTGGATGATAAAATGGTTGAAAAAAAAATCTTTCTTACACTGAAGCCAAGCACGTCCCTCTTTGCGTGCTTATGCTCTATTCAGTGCCGTTTTGTTGTATAAATAGTGAAAGTGAAAAAGTGAAAGTAAAAGTAACCCATCCTTGCATTTGAGCCATCCAAGTTAGTTTAGGAGTAGTGAAAACGCACACACTGCAACTCTCTGACACACTATTTTGCTCTGGCGCCCGGGGAGTGATTGGGAGTTTAGTGAGGCAAGGGCACCTTGCCACCTTTTCTGCTGGTATTGAGAATCGAACCCGCAACTTTTGGGTTACCAGTCTGACTTTCTAACTATTAGGCCAACACTGCCCTAATAGTGTGAATATTGTGTTTACACTGAAAAATCCAAAAAGACAAAGTGCACTTTAAATACCTGGATGATGGACTGAAAAATAACAGAAAAAACAAATGGATAGTTGTGGACTTCAATTAAGATATTTTGATGAAATCCGATGGCTCCGTGAGGTCTTTATTGCCAGCAAGATAATTAACACTTTCAGATGCCCAGAAGTGTACTAAAACATATGTAACGACTTTTCAACAATATCTAGTGATGGCCGATTTCAAAACACTGCTTCGAAGCTTTACGAATCTTTTGTTTCGAATCAGTGATTTGGAGTGCCAAAGTCACGTGATTTCAGTAAACAAGTCGTTATAAGAGTTTCGCAATTTCAATAGTTTACGGGATTTTGGCAGTTTGATACGTGAACCAAATCACTGATTCGAAACAAAAAGATTCGTAAAGCTTCAAAGCAGCGTTTTGAAATTGGCCATCACTAGATATCGTTGAAAAGTCGTTATTTTGTTTTTTTGCCGCACAAAAAGTATTCTCGTCGCTTTATAATTTTAAGGTTGAACCACTGTACTCACATGAACTGTTTTAAATATGCTTTAGTATCTTTCTGGGCATCTGAAAGTGTTCATTGTCTTGTTGTCAATAGAGACTCACTGAACCATCGGATTTCATCAAAAATATCTTCATTTGTGTTCTGAAGATGAACGAAGGTCTTATGGGTGTAGAACGACATGAGGGAGAGGAATTAATGACAGGATTTTTTTCATTTTTGGGTGAACTAACCCTTTAACTTGCAGTTTTAATCAAGAACTGGAGGGGGTGGGACTATCAGACTCTGATGCTGGATAATAAAATAACCTTATTAAGTCATAGACTACATGGTTGGGTACATTTATATAGTATAGTATATGTGCATAGTGAATAGTGCATCATTTGGGAAAATAGTCGAGTCGTGACTTGGGCCAGTAAGTAACCATCCAGAACATCTGAGCAACCACACAGTTACATGCCAAAAACATTCAAAACACCTTGGCAACTGCATAGCAATGACCTGGCAACCACCCACTGAGTTTAGCAGAGCCAAGCACCACTCTATGAAGGTTAGTATCCAGTGTAAGATTTCATCATCCTGAAACACCACTCATTGGATACTGAAATAATAAATAATCTTACCTTTAGGCAGCAGTCGCCTAATTAGATTAATTTAACCCCATTGCAGCATCCACTGAATGGAGATCTCTAGAGACCATACTGTATGAATGGGTGTATGAACTCCCAGCTGCTGGCGTGGGTCTGGATTCAGATGTACAGTCTGTGCCTTCATTCTCATGCTGCCAAGCCATTTGGGACGGATGTGTTTGTTCGTGGAATACAAAATATCCTTTTGAATAATGAATGCAAAAATTAGAAACAATGTGGGATCATAGAGAGAATTTGACTCATTACCAACATACCAGACCAAAGCTGTTGAAATAGTTAACATGTATAGTTAACATGAAATCTAAATTTCACTTTTCTTTCCTAATATATTTATGCCTGATTTATCAGTGCACAATCTTCAAAGTGAAAAGTTTGTCTTTGTTTTTTCATCATAATATTTTACAACAAATATTTACACCTTTCCTGCTGACATTATCAAGCCCTCTTCATTTTCAGCCCAATCAATATCAAGTTAGATTGGAAAATGTGATTAAAATCTTATTTTTTAGATTTATTTTGGCCGTTTTTATTATAATAGGACAGTATGTAGACTGTGGGAGAGAGAGAGAGAGAGAAGGGCACGGGATTGGGAAAGGTCCACAAGCCAGGACTCGAACTCGGGTCACCCGAAGCGCAACAGCGCTGTTCATTGCTGTTCTGCCCACAAGGATATCGGTGCCGACTACAAAAATCTGTCATGTTATGTGTATTATATTAATTCTACTCACTAGGAATAATAAGATTTGGAAAAATGGCATTAGTCAAATATCTATTTTAAGTTTAAAACATTCAAAATATGCTTCCTTAATGCTTTTTGTCTGCCCCAGTTTATTGTTTGGCCCTGTCAGAGCAGTTCCTTCACGCTGTGAGCAGACTTGTCATTGGCTTATGAGGATGATATTATTTGGAGAGCTCAGAGATTAGCCTGTGTGTGTGTGTGTGTGTGTGTGTTTGTATGATGAAGTGGCCAGACCGAAGCGCACTCAAAGCCCAGAGGCAGACGTGACTGGCAGGAGGATTTAGACTGAGGAAGGAAATGAACCCTCAAGGCAGAACACTTGAGAAGACGTCATAAAGAAAGAGTTTTTGAGATCTGACTGAATTTTAATTTGCAACTACTTCTGGTACATACATTTTTTTAACATTTATTTATTTTGATTGCTTGTGATACATTTTATTTATTTTATATTTTCGTAGGATTTATTTCACTTGGAGACTGCGTCAATACATAGTAATAAAGGTAATATATAAATGCATATCTAATATAGTTTATCTTTCATCCAAATCCAAACACAGACCAGATGCTACTGAAAAACACAAAATGAGAAAGCGAGAGAGTCTGTAGTAAACTAAGTAATTGCCTGCCTTCAGCATCTTGGGGTTTTACAACATTGCTGATCAGCCAGAATTGAAGGCACAATCATTCCAGTGTCTGTCTTCTGTTAGTGAGTGGGTGTAATAAAGAACTGTGAACACTACATAGTGCTGTCTTGTTAACAGAAATTGTCTGTTCCTGTTCCGTCTCAATGAGTCACAATTTATTCCTTGAATAATTCAAATTTATAAGAGACCTAGAACATGAGAGGGCAGAACCAGACGCAATGCACTGAACATAATTTTACCAAATGATTCCCGCTACTGCAAGTATCTCTCTCAATCAAACTGATAATTACAATGATTAAGTGCAAATAGACTACCTAAAATCAGAACATATAAGGAGCTGCATATTCTTTGTCAGCAGAAAGATTAATATATATATATATATATATATTAATGTGTGTGTTTGTGTGTGTATGTATGTTCATTAATAAAAACTACAGTTAGTTTAACATGGTTTTGTGTATGAGGACATGGCAAAGCGCCAGTTGCTTTCTGATTTGGAACATGGTCCATGTTCCCTCATTTCAAGCTGCCTGTCATCTATCTCCAGAGAGTCGTGGATCAGAACCAATTCTAGCTAGCAGCAAATACAAGGGCACTTGACCGTTATCTGAACCACACAGGTATAGCCTACGGTGCAGAGCTCTTAAACTGATCCTTCCCACCCCCACTGTATTTCAACACGACAATTCTGCAGCCCTAACAATCCTGCCAACACGCTCCATTATATTGGGGGGAAATAAACATCCGGGCTGCGAGTGCCATCTTATGTAAATCCCACAATGTGCTGAGCAGAAATAATAATTGCACCGTAAAACCCATTGCCTGACACCTGGATCTATGGTTGGAGGTATTACAAAATTATATTAGAGAAATGATTTAGTTTTAGGCATGAATGCAATGCACACAAGCACACAAACCTGTAGAGCACAAACCTTGAGTCACATCATTCACCAATTCAGAAACCTCAAAATGTCAAGTGTCAGACCCAAATAACAGCGATTAATGTTGGTCCTTGGGTTAGCATGCAATGACGCAGGCAGCATTAGTGTGTGACCTTTTCCCTCATAATTCCTACTTTTTTCTCAATATAAACTATATATACACTGACGAGCCAAAACATTATGACCAGTAACAGGTGAAGCAAATATCATCGATCATTTCCTAACAAGGGCCAAATTGTTATGGCAACGTGACTGGGTCAGAGTATCTCTGAAACAGCAAGGCTTGTGTGTTGTCCCGTCAGCAATGGTGAGAATTTACCAACAGCGTTTGAAGAGGGACAAACCACAAACTGGCGACAGGGCGCTGGGGGCCCAAGGCTCATCAATGCACGAGGGCTACGAAAGCTATCCCGACTGGTCCAAGTCAAGATAAAGTCTACTGTGGCACAAGTTACACAAAATTTTAATGATGGTTATGGCAGGAATGTGTCACAACACAGCGCATCGCACTCTGCTACGTAGTAGCAGACCATCAGAGTGCCCCCGTCCACCTCGAAAGCACCTACAAAGGACACATGAACATCGGAACTGGACCTTAGAGCATTGCAAGGAGGTCACCTGGTCCGATGAAACCCGTTCTCTTTTACATCATGTGGATTGTCATGTACGTGTGCACCGTTTACATAAGGAAGTGATGGCACCGGGATTCACTGAGCGCCGACAACAAGCCAGTGGACAGTGTGATGTTCTGCTAGGACACACCATTCATGTTGACATAAATTTGACATGTGCCACCGGTTTAAACATTGTTGCAGACCAGGTACATCCCTTAATCATGACAATGGTGTTCCCTGGTGTAAGTGGAACTTCTTTCAGCAGGATAATGCACCTTGTCACACTGCACACATTGATCAGAAATGCTCTGAGGACCATGATGAAGAGTTTAAGGAGTTGGTCTGGCCTCCAAATTACCCAGATCTCAATTCAATTGAGCATCTGTGGGATGTGCTGGACCAACAAGTTCAATCCACAGCGGCTAAAACAACAGCAACATTTCCCACTAGCATTTTAAATGCTGTTGAGTGGATTCTTAAACACCTCTGATTGGCCATTGTGTTCACACGCTCAACAGATATGTCTGAGATTGGCCATCTATTTACAAAATGTTTTTGAAACGTTTATCATTGTAGCTAATCAAGCGCTCAAAATGCTAGGGGGAAATGGTGGTATTGTCATATTTTTAAAATTTCAGTACTTGGTAGCGAAGTCTGTACATTTGACAACCCTATTAAGTATTGATATATTGGTATTGAAGGTATACTCTCTGTTGCCAAACATAATGCCCAGATTGGGACTCAGAGGTTTCACCACCATTATTACACTTCCCCAAAGCGCAATGTGTGTTTCTGAATCTGTTTCATCTTATGGGCAAACTTGCAGCTAGTCGGCTTCCTCTGCTGTCAAATTAGTCTAAAAAATCCTTCCCTAGCGGACCAGTTTGATGTCTGTGTCTGAGAGCGTCTGGGAATGGATTGCAGAATTTTGCGCAGACAGAATGTTCCCGAATGTTGCATAACACAATGCGATCAAAGCTGTAAACCTCATAACTCAAACCCAGCTTTCAGACTGTTCTTCAGTGCTCTGGCGTGATTTTATAACCAGATGGCCTAACATTGATTACTCAGAGAAAGAGACTCTATATAACTACAGGCACAGCAAAAGCATTATCGAGCAGAATAAACGCACAAGTGGCCGAAAAAGGACAATTTTGGACAATGTCATTGCATTGCATACAAAATATCAAAGCAAGTGGCATGAAAACTTGAAGCCATTGTAAATAGCAATAACATGCATGCAAGAAAAAAAGAAACACGTTTTCAAGCGTCGTCTGCAAACAACCTTGAACATCTGGCCTTGAAAAACAGCAAGCACATCTTGCATAAATAATGCAAAGCTTTAAGAGGCACCTCTATCTATCCCATCATAAATGACAGAGTGCTCTGCGCCGAAAATGATCAAGACATCCATTTATATGGAGGAGCCGAGTGGGCAAGGGTGCACGGCACCATTTCAATAACTTCTGTGCCTCAGCCACCTGCGCTTGAGGATAAGAGGACTTATCAAAAGATTTTTTTCGCACCTCCTATTTTGGAAGGGCTTCAGAAAATGGCCCTATTTGCTGACATTCATACGAATGCTTCCTCCTTTGGCAGTCCATGCACGAAAGCTCAGCCCAGTCCCCTGGTCTCAATTATGGACAGTAGCTCTGTTCTCCCCAAGGACTCAAAGTCAGACAGTTAGGAAAGAAATTCCAGTTACCAGCCGATTAAAAAGTGAACATTTCCTGGCTGTTTATAGGATCTAATCTTAAAGATTTTATCCCCATATTAATATTTTTATAGTTAAAAGGATACAAAATTAAGTTCCAAAGGTAGTTTTCCCAACACCGTAAGTTTAAGAGTTAACATATGGACAAATTAACATAATGAACTGCAGATTCTCTTATGCACATCCTGTTTGGCTTTGCAGCAGTTCAGACACTTTTCATGCTGTCTCTAAAGTCATTGGTATTCTCTTCACTCAAGGAATGAACATGTTCAATAAACTTAATTAAATTGAGGGAGACTTTCCCACACAATAACACTTTTTCAACCCCTAATAAATTGTTTGAATGGATTTGTTCTAGTCTTGTTGCATAAACATTTTAACTACTAATTAAATTGTGTCCAAACCATCAGTTAAGTCAGCAATCACGACAATATTACTGCCAAAAGTTTCGATCAAATTAATCTGCATTCATTCACTTAAATTTTAAAGCAGACAGGGATGTTCAGCCTTTACAGACTCTCTGGGCCCAAATCTAAAACAGCTAGATTTTCTCAATGATTATTAATGTTTAAAAACATTAACGTAACTAAATTACATAAAGTTGAACATAATTAAAATTAGAAATGATTTATTAATTAGAAATGCCATGAAAATAAGATTTTTAAAATTAAAAAATGTCACTTTTCACTGCCAAATAATTTGTTTGAATGGATTTGTTCCAAACTTCAATGGATTTTGTCAAGCTACAAAATGAGATTACCATCAGTTGTAATCAACGTTACAATATACATGAAACTTCCAAAAGTTTTCAGTCAAATGTATCTACATTCGTTCATTAACTTTGATTTTACAGCAGACAGGAACTTCAACCAAACCCAGGGATGTTCAACCAATATGATCCCCTAATATAAAAAATTTGGATTAAGAACTTTAACATTACTACATTTATATTAAGCGTACCATAAATAATTAGTTAAAAAGTTAGACGTATGCTATGAAAATGTATGATTTTACATGATAAATTTAAAATTGTAAAAACGTTCAATGTGTCAAGTGTGTGTTCTGTTTTGATTTAATTCTAGTTTCATTTGTTCTCACCACTAGTTTCTTTTTATATGGGTGTTAATTAGTTTCTCACACCTGTTCTATTTCTACATTGATTACCTTGTTTCTATACAAGTTCTCACTAGTTCTTTGTCCTGTATTGTCTGAGTTTAACGTTATTGTGTTTCTTGTTTTCTCCAAATGATCCATGGTGATTTAATAAAGACCTTTGTTTGTTTTTGGATTCTCTATTGTCATGCGCTTTTGTGCAACTACACAGTGTGACAGAATACAGGACCCTCACAACAAGTAGAAATGAACTCACCAGCAGTGAGAGTAGGAGCCTGTTGGATTATTTTTTGGGTGCTCCAGAATGAACCAGGCCCCTCCATTAGCCCCGCTTCGCAGCCCAGAGCAGTCCCAGTCAACAACACAAGCTATAGTTGACGTATGAGCCCACTGCAGACAGTGAGCCGTCTGTCACACGTCATGAGCCGCGCCGCATTGGCGAATAGGGCGGAGTACAAAACCACCCCGGAGCCTGAAGACTGCAAGATGTCCAGGTGTGTGGGCTGCTGCAACATTGTCCTCGTGGAGTACTAGAGAATGGTGGAAGATCAACATTCCCACCCCTGAGGGTGAGTTGTTGTTAAATTCTTCTTGATGTTTTGAACTTTGGATAATGAATTTTATAATGAATGTAATGATTATTATAATCATTTCTCCCTCCTGTGTTCACAGAACTCCATTTCGTGCCTCCTTATCCAAAATCAGCCAGTTCCCCCATCTCCGCTGGTTCCCTTCAGCTCCTCCACTCCTCTCTGTGTGGATTTGCCTTGGGTGTTACAGTCTCCAGCTCTGCCATGTCAAGGGGATTCCCTGGCTCCTCCTTCAACACTTGTGTGGGGACACTTGCTTGATATTCAGCAGTGTTTTTGGTTTTTGGTACGCCTGCATTAGCGCCGTCGTATGCGAACTGAGCTGGACAATTACATCACTGTTTTCTCCAGTGCTGATATACATAAATTAACTAGATTAATAACTATTGATCTTTGCAACGGAATGAATCAATACAAATATATAGAATAAGCTGGACAATGACACCATTTTCTTTGGGGGCTGCTGTGCAGCCAAAAATTATTTGCCAATTATTACTATAAAGCTGCTTTGCTACTATTTGCATAGTAAAAAGCGCTATATAAGTAACTTAACTTGACTTGAATTCAACCACTGTTCCCGTCACTCTACTTCGGCCAATCACCCTGACTCTGCCTTGGCTCTTCCTTCTCTTCCCTTTAGGGAAGGAGGAGCCATGGTGGAGATTTCCTCGATGAAGCCATGGGGATGATGGATGAAGATGGAGCCGGTGAAGAGGGAGACTAGAGCACAGTCGGAGAGCAGATGGATCAGTATGATACCGCATTCTTTGAAGGCCACGACGGAGCTGTTGCGATGACCCACCGAGTTGGAACCAGGGTACCGGAGAGCTGAGGTGGAGCACTCCGACCATCAGACCTACGGCTCCACCGGGCTCCCTCGACCCTCTGGCTTCACCTCGGTCGGACTTCACCTAGCCTGCGCCATGGACTTGCGAGCCATCTGTTGAACTCTGTCTCTCTACCCCTACGACTCTATCCCTTCGGCTCCACCTTGGCTCTCAGTTACGCTGGCTCCACCTCAGCTCTCCAGTACCCTGGTTCCAACTCAGTGGGTTGTCGCAACAGCTCCGTCGCGACCTCCAAAGAATACAGTGTTGTACTGATCCATCTGCTCTCCATCTGTGCTCTGGGCTCCCTCTTCACCGGCTCCATCTTCATCCATCATCCCCATGGCTTCATCGAGGAAATCTCCACCATGGCTCCTCCTTTCCTCGACTCTGCCATGGGGCATCGTCCTGACTGAACTCTGGGTCACCATCTGGATCATCCTGCTCCTGGATCCGCCCTGGCTCCTCCCACTATCTTCTCCACCCTAATCACCTCATCAGTCTTCATCCCTAGTTCCCTTTCCTCTGCGGCCTCCTCCAGAGCCCCCACCCTCCCTCCTCAGTTGGACACCCTCTCAGAGTTTTCCGTGATGATTTAATAAAGACTGTTTATTTTTGGACTCGTTGTTCGCTTCTGTGCAACCACAGACAAAATGTCTCAAAAATTTGAAATCTCAAATTAAATTGATATGGAGAATTTCAAGAGGGAATCAGGTTCTGGATTCTTGTCACCTGGATCCACAAAGTCATTTTTGTGGAAGCACATCCTGTGGGTCACATTTGATAACTGCCAAATTCTTCCTGTAATTTTTAATATATATTGTAAAAAAAAATGTAATAAGTTGTGACAAAATGTTAAAGAATTGAGTTGCATTTTAATTTTCAATTAAGTAAATGGACTAAATGGCAAAAATCCATGTTTGAGTGTCCCTTCATCCGGCTCCAAGGACCTGATATGTCAGCCTGTGGGAGACATCCGACTAAAGTGACACTTAAAAGGTCAACAGTTTTATTCAGAGGACACATTCAACAGCCACGGGAGGAAAGTTTGGCAACAGGAAATAAATGTGACTATTTTATAACCGGGTTAATGAAGGATGAATGTAGCTTTGAGCTGTTCCAATGAGAATATTACATATTTCGGTGTCTTAATAAATTCAGTTGCATTATGAAACACCTCTCTGAGCAGAGCTGAAGGACAGAATATCATGAAATAATAAAGGTTTCTACTGCCTCATTAACTCAATCAGCTCGTCTGTATGGGGGAGAGCTCACTGCGATGTTGAATCTATAAAGGGATATTATTGAGTTTCTGAGTGTGGAGGTTGAATCAAGATTGAGAGGTTATGTTTGATTTCATGTGAAATAGACCATCACCTTCGAAAAAAGCTTTGATGCAACCTGGAGACAACTGCATGAACCTGAAAGTCAGGCAAAGTTACAGACTTAGTTAACAGGAAAAGATGGCAAGAAAACACATAGCCGAGGCTAAACGCACAGAATTTATGTCAATAATTTAGCTTATGTTAAAGGAATAGTTCACCAGAAAATGAAAATTCTGTCATGATTTACTCAACCTTTATCAATTTCTTTATGAATTTCACACAAAGAAGATATTTTGAAGAATATAACCAAACAGTAATATGCTCATTGTCTTCCATAGTTTTTTTTCCATACTATGGAAGACAATGGGGATGTATCAACTGTTTCGTTACGCATATTCTTGAAAGTATCTTCTTTTGTGTTCAGCAGAAGATAGAAATTCATAAAGATGAACTATCCCTTTAAGCCAAACAACCTCAAATGAACTTCTGCTGAATGCCTGTACATGGTTATTGTGGCATGACAAATTTCAAAGTTCAATAAAACCAAAAAAAACTATAATTTTTAAAAAAAATGTAATAGCTAGAGTAATAAAACAAATGCATCCCTTGTAAATTTTGACTTAAATGAGTGCATTACATATTTGCCAGGATACTCTGCTGGTCAACAACACATTAGTATATAATTAGTGTTTAGCTTTAACATTTTAAGCAGCGGAGCTTTACGGATTCAAATTCCTGGGGAAAGTTTCAGCATGTTGTCTGCATTAGCATGCTAAATGTAACGTCTCTACATGGAAAGCAAACATCGCAGTGTGTCATGACTAATTTAAATAGCTTTGTTGCTACGTTTGTGATATAGATAGGGTGTGAGACGGTCAGCATGCTAAAATGCTTTCAGAGAAGTTCACACTAAATTTAACCCTTTAAATCAAAGGGCAGCGGCCAAATATTGCGGCGATAAATATCATAAGTCGTTCAAGACAACCCACTGACTGGAAAAGTTTGGATCTAAGCATGCCTGTTTGTTAATTAGTGCCCCTTTAAATGGATATCCTCCAGACATTTCATTTCTTTGCCTCTGAGTGGGATTGCAAAGTTTTGACTCTAGGTTTCATTGCTGCTTTGCTGCCAGTGAGATCAACCTAGAGGCAGTTGGAGCTTTTTGATAAAGGTTGTTTGCCTCCATTTCAAAGTCATCCCGATTTTTCTCTCTGAAACACATAAAGGGTTTAAAAGCTGCATGTCTCAAAGCAGCAATCAGAGAAATGTCTGAAAGCTCTTGCCAGAGGTAGAATATGTTCACCAAAGATCTTATTGGAAAAAGACTGTGTGTTATTGCATCAGCTGAGGTACTGGATTTCACCCAGAGGAGGAGCATGTCATAAAGTCTAATCCAATATATTGCTTTTCACAGAAAAGTCATTTAAAAAAAGCACAGCAATAAGGTGAGGGAGGATTTCATGATGATAAAGTACACATAATTTACTAATTAGGGCTTTTTCCCCAATGCTTACTGATAGATGCATCTGTCTCATGCAAGGCCGTGTTATATTGTCTGCCAAGCAATCATGAGTCTGAATAATATCACATCTCTTTTCAACAAATAAACAGATGCACCAACATTTAATACTTAGGATTTCCACAAACGCCACACCCAAAATTTGAGCAATAGTATTAGTGATTTGTGCCTTAGCAAGTATCACTAATTATAAATCCTATGGATGGTTGTTGGCAGGGTCTGTGAGGTCATTATGACTCAGTGATGAATAATTGTTTGGCTCTTTGCTAGAGTGCTGACATTTAAAAGGCGACATCAGTGTCACTAATGTTAGCAGGATAATTGAGGATATTAGCGCAACAGGGGCTAGTTTAGAGCAGGCCCTCTGTTTCACACTATCAAGCTCATAATTAGCTCTCTAAAGCTGAAATTTACGTCAGTAGATTCGCAGGCCAGCTGGCGATCGTATACGGTGTCATATTTGAATTCGAGATGACCGCATTAGTGGAAAGTCTTGTCCAGAGATGCTTAAACGTAGGAATGCTTAAAGAAAGCCCACTAGAGTCAATAATTACTATTATAAAATAAACATATTTAAAATTCTCCAAAATAAGACACAAATATTGGGTAAATTTGGTAAAAGTTTTCCAGATAATATTCTACTTCTTTTTATCACAATATAATTGATTCTTTAAATATAAAAATATATAGTTGTCTTTATACAACACATTTATATCTCCATCAAACACTCAAATCATGCCAAAAAAAAACAACGGCAGAATAGGCCAGCCAATGTACATGTACAGTCATAGTCAGAGAAGCTTAAACCTGGGAATGCTTATAGAAAGCACACTATAGTAAATTGTTACCATTATAAAATAAATAATTTAATAAATACATTTAAAATCCTCCAAAATAAGACACAAATAGAGTGTAAATTTGGTAAAAGTTTTCTAGATGATATTTTATACTTCTTTTTATCACAATATAATTTGTTCTTTAAATATGAAAATATACAGTTGTCTGTATACAACACATTTATATCTCCATCAAACACTGAAATCATGAAGAAAAACAGCAGAATAGGCCAGCCAATGTGCATCTCAGTTTCTATAGCAAACAGAGCTTCTAAAGGCATCTGCTATGACGCAATGACTTTACCAATTGTCGATTGGCTCTTTTATTTAGAAGGCGGGGCTGATTCTGCCATATTCCACATCACACTTTCTCTTATTCATAGTAAATGCATAGAAAGTGTAAAGTCTTGTCCAGAGAAGCTTAAACCTGGGAACGCTTATAGAAAGCACACTATAGTAAATTGTTACCATTATAAAATAAATAATTTAATAAATACATTTAAAATCCTCCAAAATAAGACACAAATACAGTGTAAATTTGGTAAAAGTTTTCTAGATGATATTTTATACTTCTTTTTATCACAATATAATTTGTTCTTTAAATATGAAAATATACAGTTGTCTTTATACAACACATTTATATCTCCATCAAACACTGAAATCATGCCAATAAAGCAGCATTTTTTGGCAACAACTTTACCAATTGACGATTAGCTCTTTTATTTAGAAGGCGGGGCTTATTCCACCATATTCCACATCGCACTTTCTCTTATTCATAGTAAATGCATAGAAAGTGGAAAGTCTTGTCCAGAGAAGCTTAAACCTGGGAATGCTTATAGAAAGCACACTATAGTAAATTGTTACCATTATAAAATAAATAATTTAATAAATACATTTAAAATCCTCCAAAATAAGACACAAATAGAGTGTAAATTTGGTAAAAGTTTTCTAGATGATATTTTATAATTCTTTTTATCACAATATAATTTGTTCTTTAAATATGAAAATATACAGTTGTCTGTATACAACACATTTATATCTCCATCAAACACTGAAATCATGAAGAAAAACAGCAGAATAGGCCAGCCAATGTGCATCTCAGTTTCTATAGCAAACAGAGCTTCTAAAGGCATCTGCTATGACACAACAACTTTACCAATTGTCGATTGGCTCTTTTATTTAGAAGGCGGGGCTTATTCTGCCATATTCCACATCACACTTTCTCTTATTCATAGTAAATGCATAGAAAGTGGAAAGTCTTGTCCAGAGAAGCTTAAACCTGGGAACGCTTATAGAAAGCACACTATAGTAAATTGTTACCATTATAAAATAAATAATTTAATAAATACATTTAAAATCCTCCAAAATAAGACACAAATAGAGTGTAAATTTGGTAAAAGTTTTCTAGATGATATTTTATACTTCTTTTTATCACAATATAATTTGTTCTTTAAATATGAAAATATACAGTTGTCTTTATACAACACATTTATATCTCCATCAAATACTGAAATCATGCCAATAAAGCAGCATTTTTTGGCAACGACTTTACCAATTGACGATTAGCTCTTTTATTTAGAAGGCGGGGCTTATTCCACCATATTCCACATCGCACTTTCTCTTATTCATAGTAAATGCATAGAAAGCGGAAAGTCTTGTCCAGAGAAGCTTAAACCTGGGAATGCTTATAGAAAGCACACTATAGTAAATTGTTACCATTATAAAATAAATAATTTAATAAATACATTTAAAATCCTCCAAAATAAGACACAAATAGAGTGTAAATTTGGTAAAAGTTTTCTAGATGATATTTTATAATTCTTTTTATCACAATATAATTTGTTCTTTAAATATGAAAATATACAGTTGTCTTTATACAACACATTTATATCTCCATCAAATACTGAAATCATGCCAATAAAGCAGCATTTTTTGGCAACAACTTTACCAATTGACGATTAGCTCTTTTATTTAGAAGGCGGGGCTTATTCCACCATATTCCACATCGCACTTTCTCTTATTCATAGTAAATGCATAGAAAGCGGAAAGTCTTGTCCAGAGAAGCTTAAACCTGGGAATGCTTATAGAAAGCACACTATAGTAAATTGTTACCATTATAAAATAAATAATTTAATAAATACATTTAAAATCCTCCAAAATAAGACACAAATAGAGTGTAAATTTGGTAAAAGTTTTCCAGATAATATTCTACTTCTTTTTATCACAATATAATTTGTTCTTTAAATATGAAAATATACAGTTGTCTTTATACAACACATTTATATCTCCATCAAATACTGAAATCATGCCAATAAAGCAGCATTTTTTGGCAACAACTTTACCAATTGACGATTAGCTCTTTTATTTAGAAGGCGGGGCTTATTCCACCATATTCCACATCGCACTTTCTCTTATTCATAGTAAATGCATAGAAAGTGGAAAGTCTTGTCCACAGATGCTTAAACCTGGGAATGCTTATAAAAAGCACACTATAGAAAATTGTTACCATTATAAAATAAATAATTTAATAAATACATTTAAAATCCTCCAAAATAAGACACAAATAGAGTGTAAATTTGGTAAAAGTTTTCTAGATGATATTTTATAATTCTTTTTATCACAATATAATTTGTTCTTTAAATATGAAAATATACAGTTGTCTTTATACAACACATTTATATCTCCATCAAACACTCAAATCATGCCAATAAAGCAGCATTTTTTGGCAACGACTTTACCAATTGGCTCTTTTATTTAGAAGGCGGGGCTTATTCCGCCACATTCCACATCGCACTTTCTCCTATTCATAGTAAGTGCACCGTCTTTGGGGAAATATAAAGCACTCAACTCATAACATTTAAACATGCTTCTGGATTTCCCGACCGATTAAAATACTAATAAATCGGTTCAATTTACTTTGTTACATTAGCAGGAAAGTGATTTATTTATGACTGTGCACTAATGATGGGTCAGTCTTGATTTCGTGTTTTCTTTAATGGTACTAGTCTCAAACATCTTGATATTTACAGGCAAATGAACCTGCCTTATTCTCTTTATTTTTCTACGAGTTAAATTTGGATGCAAGACCTTGCTTTGATCTTTGAAGAATCCTCTGCCCATTAAAGTTCTATGTGCAAAGAATTGCAGAAAAATATGAGTCGAGAAAACGCACAAGCAAAGAGAATATTTTGGATGAAAACACTGAAATATTCAGGTCACACAGACTCTATAGCTTAGATAACAGCGTAGATGTTGTTCGGTCTTAACGGGAGGACTGTCAGAGAATAATATCATTCATCCACCATGAAATATATATGGTTGCAACGGTGTGCAAGGACTGTTTTTGAAAAGTCATGCAAAATTCAGCGCCTCTTTATTTGTGTGTGTCAGTAAGCCCATGTCTCTGGTGGGCGGCTTGTGTTTGGAGTATATTGCTCTGTACAGCTAATAACAGTTAAGCTGTTTTAGCTTGGACTCTATGGTCAGCGTGGAAAGATTTTTTTGGCCTGATTTATGATTGCGTTGCATAACAATTGTACTGCAGGCAATGTAATTTCATGCAGCCTCTTTGCGTGATAGAATTGCTTTGTCTTCCTTTTGAATCTATTATTATCCTTATTTAAATAAAGATATAAAGTTAACATAAAAGCCTTTTCCTAACCATTTTACTTCCATAATCTGACGCATTTCCATATAGGAAGTCATCTTGGATAGATTTTTTCCTGTGGAAAGCACGCACAATCATTTCAGGAATGCATGTTGAAGTAAACATAATAAATTTAGTTTAAGACGGGCAATTCCTTGCGAGTGCCATGTTTTACTGTTTGAGCTACAGGAATCCTCTTTATACTACCGTTCGGGGTCAGCAAGAAACTTTTTGATGCATACAACTGATCAAAAGTGAGATTAAAGACATTTATATAAATGATTTCCGAAGGATTATTGTGGAAATTGTAATAATGCCTCACAATATTACTGTGTTTTTGATCAAATAAATAGAAGAACCTATGAGACTTCTATCAAAAACGTAAAAAAACAAAACAAAATCATACCATTTCATCAAGTCACACAAATTGTCACGAGAGTGTGAATTACTTGAAAGCTTTTATTTTATTATGCAACTCTTTCTTGATATTTTCTTGATGACTTTAAAATAACGCATAAAAAGCTTCTACCTAACCACCTTCTCTTGCTAGATCCATTCAGGAAATCAATCATGTTTGTCTAATTTGGCCTTTTATTTGACTATTTGTTTTGGAGATTTAAATATAACCATCTTTATTTAGCTGCTAAACACCACAAAGCACTGCTTAACTAAATTTGAATAGAGCAAACATCTTTGCGCAAATATTTCTCAGGGAATTAACTATTTATGATTGAGGCTTCTGGGAATTTGATCTGACACAGTGTGTGTTTAGCAGTAATAATGCAGAATTCAAGAGAAGAGAACAGTGCCGCTGAGGAATACAAATGCAAGTCTCTTTATCTCTCGTTTTTAAACACACACACACACACACCTGAAAGAGGGCTGTCATCCTTTTTATCGCTCTCGCTCCCTGTATGCCTGAAAGATGGCTCATTGATTCTGTATGTCCCGGCCCAGCACACCTTGTTCCTCTCTGTGCCTCCAGAGGAGACTTAACACTTTCATTGAGGCTTACAGGAGAGAAGTAACACCCTTCACTCCCATTATTCTGTCACTCACACACTCAAACCCACACTTACATTTTCTAACAGAGAGTTAGAGGTGAGATTACACTTACAGAATCCCATCCCAGGGACAAAATGGTGTCCATCACAGCCAGTGAATGTCCAGATCAGTATGTCATTCTGTCATATACCTGGACACATAAATACAGGATTTTTTTTTTCAATGTCTCTTATGCTCAACAAGTATTATTACGATTTATATTTTAAAATGTCATGTCTTGCTGTCACATGATCCTTCAGAAATCATTCTAATATGCTGATTTGCTGCTCGAGAGACATTTCTTATTATCATCAATATTGAAAACAGTTGTGCTGCTTAATATTTTTGTGTAAACTGCAATGCATTTTTTTCAGGATTCTTTTATAAATAGAAATTTCAAAAAGAACAGCGTTTATTTGAAATGGCAATAATTTGTAAAATTATAAATATCTGTATTGACACATTTTGATCAATTTAATGAATTCTTGTTGAGTGAAAGAATTCATGTCTTTGAAAAAAACTTTTTGAAAGTAGTGTATTAACTCATCCTTGAAAGAAAACTCGTTATTTACTAACCCTCATTTTGTTCAAATCCCATGAGTTTTTTTTTAACACTTTAATTAGAGCCTTTATGCATTTTAATTCATTAATTATGCCTTGTAATGCATCTTGTAATGCACTGTATGCATAAATAATAGTAACCACATTTATAATACATTATAATACTAATATATTCATAGAAAAGGATAAATGCATTAAAATACATGACTAACAACCAATTACTATAATGACTGCATTTTAACTTTGGTTACAATTATTTATGAAAAGATATGATAACATACATTATGAATATCCTACATGAGGGCTAGTAAGTAAAGTGTTGCCAGTTTTTGTTTTTTGGTTGTTTTTTCTGTGGTACACATAAAAAATTTTGAAGAATCTTTACACAGCTGTTTTTTTTTTTATCCACATTAACACATTTTTTTAAAACAACAGTTAGTGACCACATTTGTCAAGCTCTAAAATCATTATAAAAGTAGTCTGTATGAGTTGTGTACGACGGTACATTTAGGCCTGGTTTCTCAGACAAGGCTTAGTTTAAGCCAGCTTTTATATATAAGACGTGCTTCTTGAGACCAAACAATGGCGACGACATATTTTAAGATATATCAGTCATATATCAAGTTGCTTTCAGTCAAAACAGTTCAAACATGCATTTTAGTCTGGGATCTTGTCTGTGAAACCAGTCGTATTAACTCCTTTTGTGTTCTAAACGCAAAATGAAAATATCAGCAAACAGGATTGAAGCACGAAATGCATTTCATAACATCAGGGAAAGCAAATGAGAATTTATGTCAAAATAATACTTGTGAAACACATGCTTCACAGTCATGCAAAATGTGTGTTCCTCTCACAATGCACCTTTCTGATGCCATCTGGACATTGTTTTCTGACTGTATTGTTGTTTGACATCTCTCTCTCTCTCTCTCTCTCTCTCCCTGTTAATTTCTGTAAAAAAATAAAGACTTTTCTACTTCTATCCACTAAGACAATTTAACAAGTCACAAAGCATCCAACACCATCTGAAGTACAAATAATTTAAGTTTATAATTTAAAATAATCTAAAATTGTATCTGGTGATGTACACCAAATAATTAAATCACAAAACAAAACTACATTGGCCCATTTCATGTAGAAAATGGTAAGTGGTCCCAGAATGGGTTTTGTATATGATTGTCAAGGTGTAGCTATGCAGTTTCGAAGGCGTTTCTTATTGGCTAGAGTCAATAATCCACCCTCAAGTCTCTAGATATGGCTTGGGTGCTTCAACATAACTCAAAAATTGCAGGTATAATCACTTAGAAAACTAATAGCACAACTTTCCTCACAAGTCCTCAAAGTGATTTGAGGAATAAATCATCCCCACAGCTCAACTGATGCGGGACGAGTTAATCAATTGACTAACCCCATTATGAGCAATAGCAATAGTGATATTTGCCCTAGCCAGCACCACTAATGAAAGCAGATCTTGTTCTGGAGAATTTGATTCAGATCTTATGGAATTTTGTGTATTTATGTTTGTCCTCTTGTCCGCTGTAATCAACTATGCGCTGAAAGGCTGTTGAAGGCTCTTCTGGATGATTTCATGTCAAGCTGAAAGCTCTGCGCTGCCTGCCCAGGTGTTTTATGCTCGCATTCTGTACAATTCAATCGGCTGATTAATTGCCTCACTTTGAAGGAAAAGCTAAAAGCCCCTCAGCAACAGATGAAATCAGTTTCTACCACAGCCCACTCACAGGATGTCAATGGACATTTCCCCCCTTTTCTTTGAATTAAATATTTATTTAACCTAAAAATAATCTTTTGAAGCACAGCCTGAAAATCAGCAGATCGCATTTTCAAATCCTTCAAATCATCCCGAGATGAAATAAATGGAAAGCTGGGGCTCTAAAAAAAAAAAATCATAATTAATATAAGCAAACATTTTATTATGCAACATTTGGCAATTTTTCACACTGACAGTGTCCCATTGTGCAGAAAAAGATGGAAGTATTAGAAAAATGTTTCACCGTTTTCCCCAATCAGTTTCTAGATGATTAATACGACGCACTGAAATTACAAAACACATGCCAGGGTTGACAGATGGAAGCTACGACCTTCATGTGAACGGCATAAAAATGAGTTTTTATGGCTACCACATTACACCAACACAAATTCAGCAGAAATTACAAATGCTCTTTTATATTAACACAAAAGACGTTGCTGCCATTGGTCCCAGACAAATCACAGTGTAAAATTGATACCATTTAAAAACGTTTTAAAAGGCCCATCTCAAACATCACAGGTGATGCCTCCACTTGTTATGCATTACTGATTAGCAGAGCTATGACGAATGGTAGCAGTAAACATGTCAAGTCAATGGCTCGATTCCCAAGTTATGGTTTAATTCATTAGTGCTGCTCCCAGTGCCAATAAACCAGCTTTAACCGCATCCCATTGAAGCTGAGCCTGTTGAGAGAGGTCACCGGGGGACAGTTGCGAACATCAAAAGACAGACTGGCTGTACAAAAAGTCACATTTTAAGGTTCCTTCTTATAGTCCATCAGTCTAAAGCATTTGGAAAGTACTCAAAAAAAAAAAAAAAAAAAAAAAAAAAAATCACTGGGTGGCTTGAGTACAAGTTGGATGCTTTATTGTCTTTGGGTGTGCAGTTTAAGCTTTGCTCGATGTCGGGGGTAGATAAAGGCTTTTCGGTGTAAGCTCTCGACCAACTCCGAATGATTGCTGTTCCTGTGGTCCTCCTTGAATTGTGCTTGTACTGGCTCTCCCTCTCCATGCATCTCGTGGAACGCTTCCTCTGCAGGCAGCATTCGTGGGTGACAACGGTCCTTACCCCGAGTTTCAGAGAGCTGTTTCACGGTGCATCAATGGACGTACCAGACAGAGTGGGTTGGCAGGAAAGGCGACAGGACAGAGGCTCAAAGGTGAGGACGCTAAACTGTATGCGTGTGACCTCACACCAGAGTGCTGATAGTCATCTGTGCTTCATCCCAGCTGGTAATGGAAACCTCGTCCAGTCTATTTACGATCTTCCCCAGATCTTTCTCTGGAGGGGGACTGGATGTACTGGCGTTTGTCTTGGTGATGGTGGATTGCGCATCCCCCTGTCGGTCCTCCTCATCCTCCTCTTCCTCAGTAATCGAGGAGAGCCGTGTGGCACTCCCAGGCTTTTCTGTAGGAGGCTGGTAGTGGCACTGACCATTTAGGAGTCTCCGAAGAGGTATAAGAGGCACAATGTCTTCACCCAACAGCTGTTGCTGGCAATGACGGAAGTCAGATTGGCGCTTTAGCCGCTTGAACTCCATGAATGCGGACGTTGAGTTTTGGTACAGGCTGAGCGCTAACGCTCTGGCCTTTTCCGCCTTCGGCAACAGGACGGCATGGCAGCGTAGCACCACTGCTTTATTCTTCACCTGATGCCTGTAAATCCAAGCGAAAATCTTGGGCCGAAAGGGGTCAGCTGTGCAGTATGTGATGCGGTTAAGGGAATATAGGTGGACGGGCTTCTTTTTGCCTCCTCTATCCGCCCCCATGCGGATGCCATGAGACCCGACGGTGAGCTTCATCTTGGCGCTCTGTTCGCCATAGTTGCTGCGAGTCCAAATCTTGGCCACCGCCTCCTGCGTGCAGTCCTCACCTTTAGCCATGATGGTGACCGCACTGCCCAGGTAACGCACAGTGTAGGTGGGTTCCTCTTTATTGAGCTCCACTTTCTGCCGTTTGCTGTGGAAGACGCTCCCCAGCCATTGGAATGGGCAGTCTGGAACGAGGTCCGGACAGGAGTGGAGCAAAGTCGACAGCAGGGAATGATAGGTCAGCCCGGCTCCAAGACTTTTCGGCTTGCTTTTGGACTCATTCTCCACTAGCACAAACTTACTCCTTTTCCAGGGCAGCATGATCCAGGCAGAGAGAGAAAAGGATTCAGCACTCTCCCCCAACCAGTAACGAAGAGCGTTCTGGTGTGTGTGTGTTTCTCAGAGAAGCACAGCAAAGGAAACTGCTCTGGCACACGCTGACGAGAGACTGAAAGCAGAAAGGCTCAGCTGCTCTGTTCGCTCCTCCTTCCTCTTCCTCCTCCTCCTCCTGCATCACTGAGTGCTGATCAGCGCTGGGCTTGAAGCTTCGACGGTCCTCGTTTAACTCCTTCAAACCCCTTACCGTCTTCTCACCTGACGGTTTCTGTGCAGACTTTGACCCCGAGGCAGAAGGAGAGGGTTCATCCTTGAGTCAGAGTGTCCTATAGGAATACTTTGACCTGCTGGGAGTCATTTCTACCATCGGTAGAGTATCACACTGCCCAGCTCTAATTTAATTTATTCGGCTTCTGGAAAACTCCAGGAAATGACTTTACGTGACGACTGCAAAAGAATTATGTGCTAGAACAAACACGTTGCCGTGGTTATTAAATGTCCGGTGAAGCAGTTGCGTAGGCTACAGAACCTGAAACAACTGGAGAGACATTTGCTTCTTGACATTTCAACATGTTCACAATTTTGCCTGAAAGGATGAATCACTTCCTTTTCAACTATAATTTCACTACAATTCAAGCAGGGGAATAAGAGCTATGTGTCACTATTCTGCTCTAGACTTCAAATTGTTCATCACTATTCAAGTTGATTTTACATTTACATTTTTGCATTTAGCAGACACTTTTTTTTCCAAAGCAGCTCACTAAAGAGAAACAAAAGCAATTCATCCAGGAGCGAATAATATTCGTAATATGCCATGCCAGTTTTTTTGGACAACTAGACTAGGAAAATTCCTCTTTGATTAAAGATTAAGACTTTTAATAATATTTTATTATTTTCTTATATGACTAATTCATCCAAAAATGTAAACTGATATGTACTCACCCTCATGTTTTACCAAACCGACATGACTTTCTTCCATGGAGAACAAAAACAGCAATTTTCAATAAAATGCTGATCTCCTTTTTTCATGCTGTCACAAGGAACTGGGACTGGAGCTTCAGAAAGGATGTAAAAGCAACCTAAAAGTATTATAAAAGCAGCCAATATGACATTTTGCCCCAGTTCTTTGATGCCATATGAAAATGTAAGATGTGACTCACCGAAAATATGCTTTAGTTCTCTTTGGCATGCTGATGAGAGTTAATGCCCAATTCATTCTTTTGAGTTTTCTGAATTTATAAACATTACACAACTCTGAATGTTTTGTTCACTATTCAGACAGATCAGGTTCTTGAGTCCTTTCCAACTCATTGACCTGGTCACAGTGATTGACGGGAGCTCAGCGGAAGCAAAGATCATCAATGAATAGCAAATTTTGCACGGTTTTTCCTCACACAAAGCCAATATCGTACAGCCTCAGAAGACTTGAATTATGGACCACACAAGTTGTATGGACCACTTTATAGAGCATTTGAATCCTTTCTAAAGCTTGAAAGCTTGAGTCCTTATTCATTTAAAACTGAATGGAAAAGAGCAGCAACCAGAACATTTATTAATATCTCCTTTTGTGTTCCAGAAGAAGAAAAAACATCACTAATTAAATAAGGACATAACTGTAATTTTTGGGTGAACTAATCCTATAACAAATCCGTAATGTAGTAATGAATGTGCTTTACAAAATGAAACATGTCAATAAATGTTCCTTTCCTGCAAAAACCGGATTACAGTGTTGCTTTTATACAATTATATGTTAGACGGTGTGCAAGCTGAAGAGCCTTTTCAATCTTCCCCACAGTGTCTTAGTCTCAGGATCTCATCGGGCTGAAGTGTATCGGACGAGCCGTTTTGCCGGGGCAGGTCAGCAGTTATGCATTACATTGAGAAGCATTTCCATCAATCCGATAGACTGCGCAGAGGAGTGGAACTGCTCCTGTCGCTCTGAGATTACTTCTCCGTTTGATGGATCGGTTCCTACTCTCAATCAGTCATTACAGAACTGTTATAACACGCAGGGGAATTTTTGTGTTGATTTTTGGGTTAGTCATTCACAGAACAAAGGATGGAACATAAAGAACATGCTGAAACAGTTAACTGCTTAGCTGCTGACAATTTTTAAGCATTGAATCACTCATGCTTCATCACACAATGTCTAATCCTGGGTCAAGTTTTTTTCAACTCTAGGTTAAATGAATAGTATATATAAAAAAATCTCTGGGTAATACTTTGATATGGGGAACACATTCACTATTAACGATGACTTTTGCCTCAATAAACTTTTAATTTACTGCTTATTAATAGTTAGTAAGGTAGTTGTTGGAACATTTAAGTTTAAGTTTGGGGTACATTGTAAATACAAACAGTATAACTAACTTATAATGGACAGTACATTTTACTCAATGTAACAAAAAGTTTAACTTAGTATTATTTTTGAGTTCATTCAACATCTAAAAGAGATTCAAGTTAACACTAAATATTTTTTTGAGTTTTTACAACTCAGGGAACTTGAAAAAATACCGATTGCCTCAATTTTTTGAGTTTTGCCAACTTATTCAGGTTTACAGTGTACTTAAAACTTTGAGTTGCATTAAATTAAGATGCACAAAACACTAAAAATATATTTTGATTTAAATTGTTTATTTATCATTAAAAGAATTTTAGCTATGCTTACTGATAATATTTAAGTTTGCAAACAATCAGTTGCCACAATTTTTTTGAGTTAGTACAACTTATCCGGGTTTACAGCGTAGAATTTAGGGATGCAGAATATGATCAGGCAGAACAAGGCATTGATATGTGCTTTATAAGTGCTAATAAACAGCCAATATGCAAGATAATAAGCAACTATTTAAAAGTGAGAATTGTTCCCCATACTAAAGTGTTACCAAATCTGTCAATCAAATTCAGTTCAAAATCTCTTTTTCTCCTGTTGAATCTAAAACAATTTTTTGAGAAATGTTTCAGTTTTGTTTTGTCCATATATTATACACGATTGGCAACAACACAAGGGTAGTAAAAGTCAATGTTGGCTCCGATGTTGTTTGGTTCCCGAGTTTTTCAAAATATCTTTTGTGTGCATACAGTTTTGCAACGACAAGAGGGTAAATTATGAGAACTTAAATTTTTGGATAAACTATCCTTTTAACCAATATTTCACACTTGTAATTTTACCAATGTAATTTTTTTTATTTTTACCAAATTGTAATTCTATGTCAGAATGTTAGCATTGCTTTTAAATTAAAGTTATGAAGCCCTGGGCCACCTCACAAATAAAGCACATATTCAGGTCATATAAGATTGCCATTTCTGTCAAAAATTACATTTTAATGACCACAAATTAAGAGCAGTGCAAAAAAATATGTGTGGGCTATACTAGTTCAATTCATGTAATTAAACTCATGAATATGCAAATGAGAATGGATTCCATGGGATTGCAAATGTATATTCTATTTAAGAGCATGTTTATCAGATAATATTTATTGTAAACCACAATGGAACAATTCAGTTTAAACAATGACGTGGCAGTCTCTGCGAACAAATGTACAGAGGACACTAGAAAAAATGAATTGAGACTATAGGATAACATTAACCTTGAGTTAAAAATGACACAATTAAAGCCTAGTAATCCATGCGAGTCCTCGCATTCTCTTGAAGTTTCCTCTTCTCACGTTTTTTTCCCCCAAAGCAAAATCACACAGCTCTCTATGACAACAGTGAAACCCAACAGCACAAGCAACAACCATCTTTTATCTATTTTTACCCTTTGAAGGGAGCTGTCAACTATATCTCCAGAGAAGGCTTGAAGGGTAGCACACTTGTTTCAGTCCATTACGAGAGACGGCTCTTTTTGTGAGGAGCATAAAAGGCAAAAGCTATTGGATTCCTAGAGTGGACAGTGATGTAGCCATGTAAGCATGGGGATACTTTATGATTTTTGACTGAAAGTGACAGTGGAATGAATCTTGCAGTGACGTTTGTACTGCCTCGACTTAATGGGGACGATATAAAGCAGGCCTGTGATTTAGAGTATATGCTCATGACAACCTGAAGATTAACGCTGAGCAGACAGGGCTGGAGCCTGCAACGGCGCCCTGGCCTTTACGAGGACTGATGTGCACGGTTCACGTCGACACATCTGTCATGGCCATTAGCACTGTGCAAGTGCCCAACTGATGAATGAAATTGGGAAACATCTGCAGAAGGATCAACTTCGGGCAATGTTTTGATTAAATTCAATATAAGTCACAATTTCGCCTATTCCTAAACTCTTTTCCGTTCAGACTCTAGGAAAGGAAGCGCATTTCTGCAAGCTGTCACGGGATCGCACATTCTGTCCAGTAACAGAAAATGGGACACCAGCTCTGAATGCATTATTAAAGCCTTCTGTGTGGCAGAATAGCACCTCATCTGCATATGAAAGAGGAGGGTGTGAGGGAATTAATTAACTGTCTGACTTTTACTAACGAGGAAAGAGGAGATCTGGATGAAATTAAGACTTTGGCCGTGATTTACAACAGAGGGCTGTAATTTAACATGCTTATGTAACTGTAAGACTTCTGGACAGATAGACTTGTGTCTGTTCAGAAGCAAATTTCAACTTTGAAAACAGTAAAGACTATGTGCAGTAGAGCCACACAATTATTCATTAAAAGATTATGATCTCGATTTAAACATCCACGGTATCTTATTCAGCTAGGTCTAAAACTTTGACAAGTATGAAACAGTGTTTTCATCCACAGAGTATTGTTATTTCTATGTTACATAATTGAAACTATCCCTGAAGTACTGGGATAAAGGTTTATAATTTGGATAAAAACACTGATGCCTACGGTAGCAATCAAAGAGTAAATCACCTTTTGAAAGTTACAATCTTTATTTGAAGCATCAAGTATCAACTAGACAGAAAAGTTAGTTGAGACAAACTTTTAAGTTGGCTTGAAAAAGCCTTGCCAGAAAATCTGAAGTAGTTTGAAAAGCGTGAAGTTTGAAATAGTTTAAGTTTTAGTTTAGAAGTTAGATAGATATACAGATGAACAGATAGATAGTTAGATAGATAGAAATAGTCAGATGATAGATAAATAGAAATAGTCAGATGATAGATAGATGAATTGATAGATATAGTCAGATGATAGATAAATAGAAATAGTCAGATGATAGATAGATGAATTGATAGATATAGTCAGATGATAGATAAATAGAAATAGTCAGATGATAGATAGATGAATTGATAGATATAGTCAGATGATAGATAAATAGAAATAGTCAGATGATAGATAGAAAGAAATAATCAGTAGACAGACAGACAGACAGACAGATAGATAGATAGATAGATAGATAGATAGATAGATAGATAGATAGATAGATAGATAGATAGTTTAAATGAGTTTAAATGGATTAGAAAAAGTACATAGAATGGCAGCTTCATTGAGTCTATTTCCATCAATGAAAATCAATGGGACTTTTCCGAGTTTTAATCAGCATTTTTAGGAAAACCGTAAGTCCAATCACTCTGAAAAGATATAGCAACCCGAGTCAGAACAGTCTGAACGTCTAGTCCGAGTTTGGTGGTTGTAGCTTGAAAAGTCAAGGAAATTTGGCTAAGAAGAATAATAATAAGCTTAAGTAGCAGAACAGTAAGTTGGCTCTTTCAAGCCAACGTAATTACATTATTGCACCAGTAGGTGGCGACAAGTGACCGATAAAAACGCATTTGTCATTGAATCATTCATTCACGAGACTTATTTAAAAAAAAATCTGATTTATACAGTAATGAAACTAGTGACGTATTTATGAATGAGTCATTGAATTATGGGAGATTTGGGATCTCTATTATTCTTTATGATTCTCAATTTATCCATAATCATGCAGCTCTAATGTGCAGGATATTTTACATAATTAGTTCAACC
This sequence comes from Opsariichthys bidens, assembly GCA_037194245.1. NCBI lineage: Eukaryota > Metazoa > Chordata > Actinopteri > Cypriniformes > Xenocyprididae > Opsariichthys > Opsariichthys bidens. Next base: position 23,341,996 of record CM074285.1, on the reverse strand, counting down.
AAAAACAATATATTTTAAATTGTGAAGCCTAATTCCCAAGCTAAATGACTCTTATGAGCCGGTTCTCAAACCATTCAAACATATTCTTTATTGTTATTCACCAATATATAAAAGAGCAATTATATTTTGACCACAGCGATAAACAATTGCAGGTTTCCTTCAAAGTACAGTAGGATTAAACGCAACTCAATGTTTTATTTTGTTTAATTTCATTGGGGAATTGGGACTGTTTGCGCTGTGCCTGACAATTAACATTGATGCAGGCATCCATTTCACAGAGAAACGAGAAGGGGCATTTGTCTCCTGTCCTCATTAGACTTCCTCATCGGAGCCAACGGAGGAAAATCGCACACAGGCATTATTGCGCCGTTGCCCTCGTGATTGGAGCCGAGAGAAATGCTGCTCACAGTGCTGAATGCACCACTGTTTTATTCTGAGCTCTGAAACTGTAACTTCTATTTGGCTCCTTTGCAAGACATCATTTATCATGAGCCATTTTCTCACATGTCCTCTTCACAGTGGTACCAACCAAAAAAAAATCAATCCAGTCACACTTTCATGACAATTTTCTTCTGCTTCTTGGAATTAATAGTGCTTTCTAAGGCAAGCATCACTTTCATTATTGCTCAAACATGTGGTTAGGGGTTTGTTCAAATCTCTAACCTTAAGTATTAAACACATAACTCATCCAAAAATGACTGTGTTGTGCACACAGGGCCTAAAATTAACACTCGCCAAACGCGAGTAAAAATCAGCATCGGCGAGTAAATGAAACGGTGTCACTCGCCTTTTGGCCAGTAACATTTTTATGTGAACGACGCTCGGGACAGTTGCATCATCATGAAAGTTTAAGCATTGAGCATATTAAGGTGCAAGACGACCTCATTTCGGAACTTGAGCTCTGTGTGGAAAGTTTTGTGCGCCAGAAAGCCACATCTCAGACGGCGTGCGAATACCAAACTGAGCTCTCTTTCATGTCTTGGTGCACTTGAGCAGACAAATTCACATAAAATGATATCAAAAATAGCAAGTAAACATAGTAGGTCATGTCGTAAGTGAACGTAAACAGTAGAGAAAGTAAACGCATGTGTACATTATTCTTTTAATAATAATATTAGATCTGTGCATTCGCTCTTAAAGTGACAGCAGCCTAATATTTCTGCTGCTGTCTGTTTTTAATGTTAATCAAACAACAAAGGACAAAGAAAAAAATCCCTCCCTGCTCTTGAATGAATAACTTTCAATAAGTATTATTTAATAAGGATGTTTAATTTATACAGTGAAGACTATGCAGTGTTATATTACATTTTCTTAAATTATTGTATCTGAAAACTAGTGTCAGACCTAACAAAAAATTTACAAAGCACTGATTATTTCATTTGTATCTTCGTTTTGTTGTATTGATTTGTGTTTTTGCTTTTAATTTGTTAATTTGTTTTTTTTCTATTTTCTATTCTGTTTTTATTTTATTTTATATTAAATCACTGGCCACAGTCTGAGTAGATACTACATTTAAATTATACTCTATATGGCATGAATATGAGTAGTATGAATGAAATTCAGACATACTACATCTATCATGTTGTTACTGTCACATGACCGACCAGCATCAGTTGTATTGCTTCACTTCCATTCATAAATTCCCTCCTGCGGGATAGTAAAGTGTCCATCGAATGCACACTTCAGAATCTCGCCAGAAATTGCAGGTCATCCGGGGACTTTTCGCCTACTGTTTTTCCAATACTATGTATTCAGACACACTACTCTATTGGCATACTGTATTTCACACACTATATAGTACACAGGGCTGGGTAGGTTACTTTTAAAATGTATTTCACTACAGATTACAAAATACATGCTTTAAAAAGTAATTTGTAACGTATTTCGTTACATTACTCAAGTTTAGCAACTTAATATAAATACTTTAGAATACTTTGGAATACTAATAAGTGTGGAACAAACACAAAAAAGGTCATTGCAAGTTTTTATCTCACAATTCTGACTTTTTCCCTCAGAATTGTGAAATATGAAGTTGAAATTGCGAGTTATAAATTCAGAATTATGAGATATAAACTCACAATATTGAGAAAAGTCAAAATTATGATAAACTCACAGTATTGAGAAAAGTCCAAATTGTGAGATATAAAATCGCAATATTGAGAAAAGTCAAAAAAATGAGATATAAATTCACAATATTGATTAAGTTCAGAATTATGACATTTAAGTCACATATTAAATTCACAATTGCAAGAAAAAAAGTTTATATCTCCCAATTCTGAATTTATACGTTGCAATTGTGAGTTTAAATCTCGCAATTTTGAGAAAAAGAAGTCAAAATTGTGAAATGCAAACTCACAATTGTGAGGGGAAAAAACTAATTGTGAGAAAAAATTGCAGTGACCTTTTTTACAATTATAAAATGACTCACAAACAACTATCACAAAACATGAAATTAACTAACTAACTTTTTCAGACCGTCAGGGTCAGAGAATCCCCAATTGCTGTTTAAATGACATTCAAATTCAAAGTAATCACTTTGGTAATCTAAAATACTTTTCAGATGTAACTGTAATCTGATTACCACCCATTTAAAATGTAACCGTAATGAAATACAGTCACTCAAATTTTGTATTTTAAATACGTAACTAAATTACTTGTATTTCGTTACTCCCCAACCCTGATAGTACAAAAGTGGCAGCATGGACAAACACACGTCGACTCATTTTGTTTCTTCACAACGCTAAACTGGCAGGCTGTTTTTGTTATATTGTTCCCCACAGACAACAGCCATCTAATCAAATCAGCTTCTGCTGTCCTTAATAACCAATACTGCATCATGTACGAAAGGGTTTAGGCAGAACGAAGGGGAAAAGGGGGTCGATCTCATAGATGTGTGATTTATGGCTGAACACGAGGTGGACTGCTCGCTGTAAAGAACGAGCTGGCCTGATAAGAGTGAACACTCTCCTTTAGAAGCTGAAGCCAGTGCCAAGAGCCGAGCACTACCTGCAACTAATCACAGACGTTCACAACCAATACAAAGCAGCCGCAGAGTGTTGAATCATTTACTTTTAAAGAGATGATTCACTTGTTCTTTTCTCCTCTAGGTTTTGTTATTGCAGTATGAAAGGTGTTATGTAAGAGATAATATACATATTTATTACATGGCTACTTTCTGAATAAATAAATATATAAACGCACACATGTTTTATTTGATAAATTAGATTTGGTTTAGTGGCCCAAACTAAGTGACCTTAGGTTTTGATTCATTAATTTTTTGTATGGTTTGCTGTTATAGTCTAATGGAGACCATATCTTAATGCAATGTTTGACTGAATTAAGCTGTTTTGATGATGCATAATGCAGCATAATTTCTGCCCCATAACTTCCTCTCCATCAGCAGTACATTGGAAATTAAATGGAAAACAAACTTTAAAGAGCATTGCGTATTATGACACGGAACGTCCAAGTAGTTTGCCTGATTCAGCCTTTTTTGCATATTCATTATATGAGGCAACGAATGCAAATGAGGCTCTTTTGCTGAAGTTTGTAGAGAGCGGAAATTAGCATCACTGTGGTGCGGGCCGGTGCCAAAACAAATCATTATTCACCTGGTGCCTTTGTCTGGTAATCCTTCGAGGAGGCAATCCAATCCCATCATGGCTCACGATAAATGGCAACACTTTAAGTACCGATGATGGATATCCTTCGGTTCCTGGGTGAAAACGCATAAAGCATAAAATGCATGAAATACATGCTAAAATTCTCTCGCATCCACAACTTAATTTCTACATAGTTTTGACAGTTAATTATGTCTGATTTCTAAGAAACTCGGGCATGATGCATTACAGTGCTGAAGTTTTTCATTCTTTAGTGTGGGATTTTATAACAGATGGCAAAATGGTATTATGATGATAAATAACCATTTATTAGTGAAGATTTTGTGCTGCAGTGCAAGACTTAATAGTAATAACAATTTTTACTGTTTTATTGATTGAAACAGTATGGTATATTGTTTGAAATATTTTTTTATAATTATTTCAATTATTAATAAAAACAATTGATTAATAATGATAATATTAATTATTATTATTATTATTATAAATACTTAAGTTATTAATAATTAATTCAATAATTTTTGTAATGCATCTCAGTCTGAAATCTGCACTTCTGTTCAAAAGTTTGGAGTTGTTAAATGCTCTGCTCACCAAGGCTGCATTTATTTGATGAAAAAATACAGAAAAAAACTGTAATATTGTGAACAATTATTACGATTTAAAACAAATATTTTCTATTTCTGGGAATATATTTTGCAGTTTCAGCATCATTACTCCAGTCTTCAGAAATCATTATAATATGCCTTCGATTTGCTGCTCAAGAAATATTTCTTATTAATATCAATGTTGAAAACAGTTGTACCGCTTAATATTTTTGTGCAAAGCGTGATACTTTTTTTCAAGATTTTTTGATGAAAAAGTTCAAAACGAACAGCATGAAACAAAAATCTTTAGTAACATAAATGTCTTTATTACTTCTGATCAATTCAATGCATGCCTGCTGAATCAAATTATTAATTTCTTTCAAAGAAAATCTTACCGACCCAAAACTTTTGAACAGTATTGTAAATCAGATCAGATTTTAACTGGTTATTGAGGATATTGATATTGAGATTCATTCTTATGTTTTTATGAAAAACGACAATCATTTGTCAGCATTAAAAAAAATGTACAATCCTGAGAACTAAACCGAGAATGTGCAAACAAAGCCACACATCATCTAGCATTTTGGTTCCCAAAAATTATGAAAAACACAATGGTGATGTAAAAAAGATATGAGATGGGAGGGACAAAAATATTTCAAAGCTTTTGCATTCTTTCGGAAATGTTTAGTGGTCCCCCAAGAAACTTTGCGTTAAGGAACACAAAGGTTTTGCGAGTGAACGTAAAGTTTCTTAAGGGAACGTAAAACTTTTGCAAGAGAACCCAAAAGCATTGAAGCCTCCAATATTTTTTACATCACCATGTCCCTTTAGGGGCTCCACACAAACGTCCTGTTTAGACTGCATCATGTAAATAAAATCCATCTGAAAAAATGTGTAAATTTTAGTTTAAAGCACGTGTGTGTTAGGTGTACAGTACATCTGCATCCCCGCACACCTTCATCGATGCGCACTACGGCACTAATGTAGACACATCTGGTATCTAACACTTCCTGTTTGTTGCCATCTGTCTACACTTTTTCCAATGCATGCTTGAGTGGGCACTGTGTTTCTTGTCTGAGTCTCAGGAGTAAGGAACAGCGCGCTACACAAACAGTTTGTTCGTTCCCTCAACAAGGTGAGTAATGTTAAAGCTGAGCCCCGAGGCGGGAGCTCTGGTGAGTCAGCTGTTGATGTGGAAAGGACATGGATGTTCGCATTAGTCAGCCATCACTGAACAACACATCACTTTCTGCCAGGTGAACAGCCCATCTTGATTAATTGATGGTGTTTTTGAGGAACTTTTTAAAGGTCTATGAATGGCCTGACAAACTCACTGTACTGTATTTTAGAGCACTACTCCATATGCAAATTTTTACACAACAGCACTGTGTTGATATTTCTCAAACATTTTTGCGGTTTGTTTACACCTACAGCATGTAATGTCCTTACTAAGATAGCAAAACAAACCTATGTGTGTGTGTACTTTGTTTTGACTACACCTGTGAGGACCAAATGTCCTAAATTTAAACCCAAAAACCCAATAATTGAACAGAAACCACTTAACCCTCTGGTGCTGTTCGGTGTTGTTTTATTTTTTCATTGAAATGGTATGAAATAGGGCTGTGCAATATGGACAAAATAATCACATTGCGATTTTTTTAATGAATATTGCAATTGCGATTTATTTTGCATGCTACATTCTGAATGTATTCAGTGCACAAGAAGTGCATAACAAAATGTTTCACAATGAGGTAACTGTATTTACAGCTTCATAAACAAAACTGTCTTTAAAACAGACAACATAAAATAAATTAAGGTTAACTAACCTGAAATTTCAGTCATAATAAGTAAACTTCAAAATTGTATTTCAGTGCACACATTTCACAATGAAGTAACACTGTACAGTAGGATTAACTGCTTGATAATCAAAACTGTAAAAAAAAATTGTGTCTTAAAAACAGACAACATAAAATAAATTACGATTACTTCACCTGCTTAAACTCGTATTCAACGCCCGCAATTTGTGTGAAATAAGTGCGAGTTGGCAGCTGCTGTCTTTTGTCCAGTGTTTGAATCCAAAACTCTCTCAAACGACTGATGTTGAATTTCTCTTTGGTACCAAATCATTTTTATTCTGAACTGCATCCATATTTTTTCTTCTTTCCTCCCGTTTGCCTATTCTGTTCTCCCGCTTTGCTTTGTTCTAATTTGTGCGGTGTGAGCTCTGATTGGTTAACATCTTAAACATGCGCACAGTAACGTTGCAGTATTCTGAATTAAAATATAAATAAATTAATAAATAAAAATTGCAGACTTACGCGATTCAGAAATTTCATGTGCTCAAATCGCGATTGTTTTGCGATTGCGATTAATTGCACAGCCCTAGTATGAAACTTGGTAAAAGTTTTGGCACTTGCTATCTGAACACACACACATACAAAAAAAAAAATCATGGACATGATTCGATTTTCCATTTCTATTGTGCACAGCTCACCAATCATCGAGCTTCATTTTAACTGACATAATCTTAGTATATCTTATAAAGTTATAATCTTCCTTGGTGAAAAGTTTATTAATACTCATAAAGGCTTTTCATCAACAAAAACTGCTTGATTTTTATCTCATGGAATAAGAGCTGAAGAAGAGATCGAGAGTTCTTTATGAATGGATCATCCAGTGTGTAACTCTGAATAGTTATGTACTGGATCTCTGTGGCTGTCAGTATTTGTCATGTAAATTCACATCGAGCGTCATGCTGTTGACTACTGGCAAAGATCTCACAGTTTTATTAATGATGCAGTCATGCTGTTTCTTTCAGAAGACTGAATTACATGTTTGCAACAACTCAATGGTCCGTTGTTGATTGGGAGAATGTGAATATGAGTTTGACTGGCATGACTCAACACTGCCATCTAGGGTAATACAGACAGGTTTGCAGCGTCATCAAAGGCACACATTTAATATTTCAACAAAATGACTGAACAGCCAATACTGTGGAAGCCCCGCGACTGGAAAAAAAAGAAAAAAAAAGATTTTTGCGACTTTATATCTCACAATTCTGACTTTATATCTCACAATTCTGACTTTATATCTCACAATTCTGACTTTTTAATCTCACAATTCTGATTTTTTATTTCACCATTCTGACTTTTATCTCACAATTCTGACTTTATAACTCGCAATTCTGACTTTTTATCCCACAATTCTGACTTTATATCTCACAATTCTGACTTTTTAATCTCACAATTCTGACTTTTTATCCCACAATTCTGACTTTATATCTCACAATTCTGACTTTTTAATCTCACAATTCTGATTTTTTAATCTCACAATTCTGACTTTTTAATCTCACAATTCTGACTTTTTAATCTCACAATTCTGACTTTATAACTCACAATTCTGACTTTATCTCACAATTCTGACTTTATATCTCACAATTCTGACTTTTTATCTCACAATTCTGACTTTATAACTCGCAATTCTGACTTTTTATCCCACAATTCTGACTTTTTATCTCACAATTCTGACTTTTTATCTCACAATTCTGACTTTTTATCTCACAATTCTGACTTTTTATCTCACAATTCTGACTTTTTATCCCACAATTCTGACTTTATAACTCGCAATTCTGACTTTTTATCCCACAATTCTGACTTTTTATCTCACAATTCTGACTTTTTATCTCACAATTCTGACTTTTTATCTCAAAAATCTGATTTTATATCTCAAATTCTGACTTTATATCTCACAATTCTGACTTTTTATCTCACAATTCTGACTTTTTATCTCAAAATTCTGATTTTATATCTTACAATTCTGACTTTTTATCCCACAATTCTGACTTTTTATCTCACAATTCTGACTTTTTATCTCACAATTCTGACTTTATATCTCACAATTCTGACTTTTTCTCTCACAATTCTGAATTTTTGTCTCACAATTCTGACTTTTTATCTCACAATTCTGACTTTATATCTCACAATTCTGACTTTATATCTCACAATTCTGACTTTTTCTCTCACAATTCTGACTTTATATCTCACAATTCTGACTTTATATCTCACAATTCTGACTTTTTCTCTCACAATTCTGACTTTATATCTCACAATTCTGACTTTTTATCTCACAATTCTGACTTTATATCTCACAATTCTGACTTTATATCTCACAATTCTGACTTTATATCTCACAATTCTGACTTTATAACTCGCAATTCTGACTTTTTATCCCACAATTCTGACTTTATATCTCACAATTCTGACTTTTTATCTCACAATTCTGACTTTATATCTCACAATTCTGACTTTATATCTCACAATTCTGACTTTATAACTCGCAATTCTGACTTTTTATCCCACAATTCTGACTTTATATCTCACAATTCTGACTTTTTCTCTCACAATTCTGACTTTATATCTCACAATTCTGACTTTTTATCTCACAATTCTGACTTTATATCTCACAATTCTGACTTTATAACTCGCAATTCTGACTTTTTATCCACAATTCTGACTTTATCTCACAATTCTGAATTTTTATCTCTCAATTCTGAATTTTTATCTCACAATTCTGACTTTTTATCTCACAATTCTGACTTTTTATCTCACAATTCTGACTTTTTATCTCACAATTCTGACTTTTTATCTCACAATTCTGACTTTTTATCTCACAATTCTGACTTTTTATCCACAATTCTGACTTTATAACTCGCAATTCTGACTTTTTATCCACAATTCTGACTTTTTATCTCACAATTCTGACTTTTTATCTCAAAAATCTGATTTTATATCTCAAAATTCTGACTTTATATCTCACAATTCTGACTTTTTATCTCACAATTCTGACTTTTTATCTCACAATTCTGACTTTTTATCTCAAAATTCTGATTTTATATCTTACAATTCTGACTTTTTATCTCACAATTCTGACTTTATATCTCACAATTCTGACTTTATATCTCACAATTCTGACTTTATCTCACAATTCTGACTTTATATCTCACAATTCTGACTTTTTCTCTCACAATTCTGACTTTATATCTCACAATTCTGACTTTTTATCTCACAATTCTGACTTTATATCTCACAATTCTGACTTTATCTCACAATTCTGACTTTATAACTCGCAATTCTGACTTTTTATCCGCAATTCTGACTTTATATCTCACAATTCTGACTTTATATCTCACAATTCTGACTTTTTCTCTCACAATTCTGAATTTATATCTCACAATTCTGACTTTTTATCTCACAATTCTGACTTTATATCTCACAATTCTGACTTTTTCTCTCACAATTCTGACTTTATCTCACAATTCTGACTTTATAACTCGCAATTCTGACTTTTTATCCCACAATTCTGACTTTTTATCTCACAATTCTGACTTTTTATCTCAAAATTCTGATTTTATATCTCACAATTCTGACTTTATAACTCACAATTCTGACTTTATATCTCACAATTCTGACTTTATCTCACAATTCTGACTTTATATCTCACAATTCTGACTTTTTATCTCAAATTCTGACTTTTTATCTCAAAAGTCTGACTTTATATCTCACAATTCTGACTTTATCTCACAATTCTGACTTTATATCTCACAATTCTGACTTTATAACTCGCAATTCTGACTTTTTATCCCACAATTCTGACTTTTTATCTCACAATTCTGACATTTTATCTCACAATTCTGACTTTTTATCCCACAATTCTGACTTTTTATCTCACAATTCTGACTTTTTATCTCAAATTCTGATTTTATATCTCAAAATTCTGACTTTATATCTCACAATTCTGACTTTTTATCTCACAATTCTGACTTTTTATCCCACAATTCTGACTTTATAACTCGCAATTCTGACTTTTTATCCCACAATTCTGACTTTTTATCTCACAATTCTGACTTTTTATCTCACAATTCTGACTTTTTATCTCACAATTCTGACTTTTTATCCCACAATTCTGACTTTATAACTCGCAATTCTGACTTTTTATCCCACAATTCTGACTTTTTATCTCACAATTCTGACTTTTTATCTCACAATTCTGACTTTTTATCTCAAAAATCTGATTTTATATCTCAAAATTCTGACTTTATATCTCACAATTCTGACTTTTTATCTCACAATTCTGACTTTTTATCTCACAATTCTGACTTTTTATCTCAAAATTCTGATTTTATATCTTACAATTCTGACTTTTTATCCACAATTCTGACTTTTTATCTCACAATTCTGACTTTTTATCTCACAATTATGACTTTATATCTCACAATTCTGACTTTTTATCTCACAATTCTGACTTTATATCTCACAATTCTGACTTTATATCTCACAATTCTGACTTTATCTCACAATTCTGACTTTATATCTCACAATTCTGACTTTTTCTCTCACAATTCTGACTTTATATCTCACAATTCTGACTTTTTATCTCACAATTCTGACTTTATATCTCACAATTCTGACTTTATCTCACAATTCTGACTTTATAACTCGCAATTCTGACTTTTTATCCCACAATTCTGACTTTATATCTCACAATTCTGACTTTATATCTCACAATTCTGACTTTTTCTCTCACAATTCTGAATTTATATCTCACAATTCTGACTTTTTATCTCACAATTCTGACTTTATATCTCACAATTCTGACTTTTTCTCTCACAATTCTGACTTTATCTCACAATTCTGACTTTATAACTCGCAATTCTGACTTTTTATCCCACAATTCTGACTTTTTATCTCACAATTCTGACTTTTTATCTCAAAATTCTGATTTTATATCTCACAATTCTGACTTTATAACTCACAATTCTGACTTTATATCTCACAATTCTGACTTTATCTCACAATTCTGACTTTATATCTCACAATTCTGACTTTTTATCTCAAAATTCTGACTTTTTATCTCAAAAGTCTGATTTTATATCTCACAATTCTGACTTTATAACTCACAATTCTGACTTTATATCTCACAATTCTGACTTTATCTCACAATTCTGACTTTATATCTCACAATTCTGACTTTATAACTCGCAATTCTGACTTTTTATCCCACAATTCTGACTTTTTATCTCACAATTCTGACATTTTATCTCACAATTCTGACTTTTTATCCACAATTCTGACTTTTTATCTCACAATTCTGACTTTTTATCTCAAAATTCTGATTTTATATCTCAAAATTCTGACTTTATAACTCGCAATTCTGACTTTTTATCCCACAATTCTGACTTTTTATCTCACAATTCTGACTTTATAACTCGCAATTCTGACTTTTTATCCCACAATTCTGACTTTTTATCTCACAATTCTGACTTTTTATCTCACAATTCTGACTTTTTATCTCACAATTCTGACTTTTTATCCCACAATTCTGACTTTATAACTCGCAATTCTGACTTTTTATCCCACAATTCTGACTTTTTATCTCACAATTCTGACTTTTTATCTCACAATTCTGACTTTTTATCTCAAAAATCTGATTTTATATCTCAAAATTCTGACTTTATATCTCACAATTCAGACTTTTTATCTCACAATTCTGACTTTTTATCTCACAATTCTGACTTTTTATCTCACAATTCTGACTTTTTATCTCAAAATTCTGATTTTATATCTTACAATTCTGACTTTTTATCCCACAATTCTGACTTTTTATCTCACAATTCTGACTTTTTATCTCACAATTCTGACTTTATATCTCACAATTCTGACTTTTTCTCTCACAATTCTGAATTTTTGTCTCACAATTCTGACTTTTTATCTCACAATTCTGACTTTATATCTCACAATTCTGACTTTATATCTCACAATTCTGACTTTTTCTCTCACAATTCTGACTTTATATCTCACAATTCTGACTTTATATCTCACAATTCTGACTTTTTCTCTCACAATTCTGACTTTATATCTCACAATTCTGACTTTTTATCTCACAATTCTGACTTTATATCTCACAATTCTGACTTTATCTCACAATTCTGACTTTATAACTCGCAATTCTGACTTTTTATCCCACAATTCTGACTTTATATCTCACAATTCTGACTTTATATCTCACAATTCTGACTTTTTCTCTCACAATTCTGACTTTATATCTCACAATTCTGACTTTATATCTCACAATTCTGACTTTATATCTCACAATTCTGACTTTTTCTCTCACAATTCTGACTTTATATCTCACAATTATGACTTTATCTCTCACAATTCTGACTTTTTCTCTCACAATTCTGACTTTATATCTCACAATTCTGACTTTTTATCTCACAATTCTGACTTTATATCTCACAATTCTGACTTTATCTCACAATTCTGACTTTATAACTCGCAATTCTGACTTTTTATCCCACAATTCTGACTTTTTATCCCACAATTCTGACTTTTTATCTCACAATTCTGACTTTTTATCTCACAATTCTGACTTTATATCTCACAATTCTGACTTTTTCTCTCACAATTCTGAATTTATATCTCACAATTCTGACTTTTTATCTCACAATTCTGACTTTATATCTCACAATTCTGACTTTTTCTCTCACAATTCTGACTTTATCTCACAATTCTGACTTTATAACTCGCAATTCTGACTTTTTATCCCACAATTCTGACTTTTTATCTCACAATTCTGACTTTTTATCTCAAAATTCTGATTTTATATCTCACAATTCTGACTTTATAACTCACAATTCTGACTTTATATCTCACAATTCTGACTTTATCTCACAATTCTGACTTTATATCTCACAATTCTGACTTTTTATCTCAAAATTCTGACTTTTTATCTCAAAAGTCTGATTTTATATCTCACAATTCTGACTTTATAACTCACAATTCTGACTTTATATCTCACAATTCTGACTTTATCTCACAATTCTGACTTTATATCTCACAATTCTGACTTTATAACTCGCAATTCTGACTTTTTATCCCACAATTCTGACTTTTTATCTCACAATTCTGACATTTTATCTCACAATTCTGACTTTTTATCCCACAATTCTGACTTTTTATCTCACAATTCTGACTTTTTATCTCACAATTCTGATTTTATATCTCAAAATTCTGACTTTATATCTCACAATTCTGACTTTTTATCTCACAATTCTGACTTTTTATCCCACAATTCTGACTTTATAACTCGCAATTCTGACTTTTTATCCCACAATTCTGACTTTTTATCTCACAATTCTGACTTTTTATCTCACAATTCTGACTTTTTATCTCACAATTCTGACTTTTTATCCCACAATTCTGACTTTATAACTCGCAATTCTGACTTTTTATCCCACAATTCTGACTTTTTATCTCACAATTCTGACTTTTTATCTCACAATTCTGACTTTTTATCTCAAAAATCTGATTTTATATCTCAAAATTCTGACTTTATATCTCACAATTCTGACTTTTTATCTCACAATTCTGACTTTTTATCTCACAATTCTGACTTTTTATCTCAAAATTCTGATTTTATATCTTACAATTCTGACTTTTTATCCCACAATTCTGACTTTTTATCTCACAATTCTGACTTTTTATCTCACAATTCTGACTTTATATCTCACAATTCTGACTTTTTCTCTCACAATTCTGAATTGTTGTCTCACAATTCTGACTTTTTATCTCACAATTCTGACTTTATATCTCACAATTCTGACTTTATATCTCACAATTCTGACTTTTTCTCTCACAATTCTGACTTTATATCTCACAATTCTGACTTTATATCTCACAATTCTGACTTTTTCTCTCACAATTCTGACTTTATATCTCACAATTCTGACTTTTTATCTCACAATTCTGACTTTATATCTCACAATTCTGACTTTATCTCACAATTCTGACTTTATAACTCGCAATTCTGACTTTTTATCCACAATTCTGACTTTATATCTCACAATTCTGACTTTATATCTCACAATTCTGACTTTATATCTCACAATTCTGACTTTTTAATCTCACAATTCTGATTTTTTTATTTCACCATTCTGACTTTATCTCACAATTCTGACTTTATAACTCGCAATTCTGACTTTTTATCCACAATTCTGACTTTATATCTCACAATTCTGACTTTTTAATCTCACAATTCTGACTTTTTATCCCACAATTCTGACTTTATATCTCACAATTCTGACTTTTTAATCTCACAATTCTGATTTTTTAATCTCACAATTCTGACTTTTTAATCTCACAATTCTGACTTTTTAATCTCACAATTCTGACTTTATAACTCACAATTCTGACTTTATATCTCACAATTCTGACTTTATATCTCACAATTCTGACTTTTTATCTCACAATTCTGACTTTATAACTCGCAATTCTGACTTTTTATCCCACAATTCTGACTTTTTATCTCACAATTCTGACTTTTTATCTCACAATTCTGACTTTTTATCTCACAATTCTGACTTTTTATCTCACAATTCTGACTTTTTATCCCACAATTCTGACTTTATAACTCGCAATTCTGACTTTTTATCCCACAATTCTGACTTTTTATCTCACAATTCTGACTTTTTATCTCACAATTCTGACTTTTTATCTCAAAAATCTGATTTTATATCTCAAAATTCTGACTTTATATCTCACAATTCTGACTTTTTATCTCACAATTCTGACTTTTTATCTCAAAATTCTGATTTTATATCTTACAATTCTGACTTTTTATCCCACAATTCTGACTTTTTATCTCACAATTCTGACTTTTTATCTCACAATTCTGACTTTATATCTCACAATTCTGACTTTTTCTCTCACAATTCTGAATTTTTGTCTCACAATTCTGACTTTTTATCTCACAATTCTGACTTTATATCTCACAATTCTGACTTTATATCTCACAATTCTGACTTTTTCTCTCACAATTCTGACTTTATATCTCACAATTCTGACTTTATATCTCACAATTCTGACTTTTTCTCTCACAATTCTGACTTTATATCTCACAATTCTGACTTTTTATCTCACAATTCTGACTTTATATCTCACAATTCTGACTTTATATCTCACAATTCTGACTTTATATCTCACAATTCTGACTTTATAACTCGCAATTCTGACTTTTTATCCCACAATTCTGACTTTATATCTCACAATTCTGACTTTTTATCTCACAATTCTGACTTTATATCTCACAATTCTGACTTTATATCTCACAATTCTGACTTTATAACTCGCAATTCTGACTTTTTATCCCACAATTCTGACTTTATATCTCACAATTCTGACTTTTTCTCTCACAATTCTGACTTTATATCTCACAATTCTGACTTTTTATCTCACAATTCTGACTTTATATCTCACAATTCTGACTTTATAACTCGCAATTCTGACTTTTTATCCCACAATTCTGACTTTATCTCACAATTCTGAATTTTTATCTCTCAATTCTGAATTTTTATCTCACAATTCTGACTTTTTATCTCACAATTCTGACTTTTTATCTCACAATTCTGACTTTTTATCTCACAATTCTGACTTTTTATCTCACAATTCTGACTTTTTATCTCACAATTCTGACTTTTTATCCCACAATTCTGACTTTATAACTCGCAATTCTGACTTTTTATCCCACAATTCTGACTTTTTATCTCACAATTCTGACTTTTTATCTCACAATTCTGACTTTTTATCTCAAAAATCTGATTTTATATCTCAAAATTCTGACTTTATATCTCACAATTCTGACTTTTTATCTCACAATTCTGACTTTTTATCTCACAATTCTGACTTTTTATCTCAAAATTCTGATTTTATATCTTACAATTCTGACTTTTTATCTCACAATTCTGACTTTATATCTCACAATTCTGACTTTATATCTCACAATTCTGACTTTATCTCACAATTCTGACTTTATATCTCACAATTCTGACTTTTTCTCTCACAATTCTGACTTTATATCTCACAATTCTGACTTTTTATCTCACAATTCTGACTTTATATCTCACAATTCTGACTTTATCTCACAATTCTGACTTTATAACTCGCAATTCTGACTTTTTATCCCGCAATTCTGACTTTATATCTCACAATTCTGACTTTATATCTCACAATTCTGACTTTTTCTCTCACAATTCTGAATTTATATCTCACAATTCTGACTTTTTATCTCACAATTCTGACTTTATATCTCACAATTCTGACTTTTTCTCTCACAATTCTGACTTTATCTCACAATTCTGACTTTATAACTCGCAATTCTGACTTTTTATCCCACAATTCTGACTTTTTATCTCACAATTCTGACTTTTTATCTCAAAATTCTGATTTTATATCTCACAATTCTGACTTTATAACTCACAATTCTGACTTTATATCTCACAATTCTGACTTTATCTCACAATTCTGACTTTATATCTCACAATTCTGACTTTTTATCTCAAAATTCTGACTTTTTATCTCAAAAGTCTGACTTTATATCTCACAATTCTGACTTTATCTCACAATTCTGACTTTATATCTCACAATTCTGACTTTTTATCCCACAATTCTGACTTTATAACTCGCAATTCTGACTTTTTATCCCACAATTCTGACTTTTTATCTCACAATTCTGACTTTTTATCTCACAATTCTGACTTTTTATCTCACAATTCTGACTTTTTATCCCACAATTCTGACTTTATAACTCGCAATTCTGACTTTTTATCCCACAATTCTGACTTTTTATCTCACAATTCTGACTTTTTATCTCACAATTCTGACTTTTTATCTCAAAAATCTGATTTTATATCTCAAAATTCTGACTTTATATCTCACAATTCTGACTTTTTATCTCACAATTCTGACTTTTTATCTCACAATTCTGACTTTTTATCTCAAAATTCTGATTTTATATCTTACAATTCTGACTTTTTATCCCACAATTCTGACTTTTTATCTCACAATTCTGACTTTTTATCTCACAATTATGACTTTATATCTCACAATTCTGACTTTTTATCTCACAATTCTGACTTTATATCTCACAATTCTGACTTTATATCTCACAATTCTGACTTTATCTCACAATTCTGACTTTATATCTCACAATTCTGACTTTTTCTCTCACAATTCTGACTTTATATCTCACAATTCTGACTTTTTATCTCACAATTCTGACTTTATATCTCACAATTCTGACTTTATCTCACAATTCTGACTTTATAACTCGCAATTCTGACTTTTTATCCCACAATTCTGACTTTATATCTCACAATTCTGACTTTATATCTCACAATTCTGACTTTTTCTCTCACAATTCTGAATTTATATCTCACAATTCTGACTTTTTATCTCACAATTCTGACTTTATATCTCACAATTCTGACTTTTTCTCTCACAATTCTGACTTTATCTCACAATTCTGACTTTATAACTCGCAATTCTGACTTTTTATCCCACAATTCTGACTTTTTATCTCACAATTCTGACTTTTTATCTCAAAATTCTGATTTTATATCTCACAATTCTGACTTTATAACTCACAATTCTGACTTTATATCTCACAATTCTGACTTTATCTCACAATTCTGACTTTATATCTCACAATTCTGACTTTTTATCTCAAAATTCTGACTTTTTATCTCAAAAGTCTGATTTTATATCTCACAATTCTGACTTTATAACTCACAATTCTGACTTTATATCTCACAATTCTGACTTTATCTCACAATTCTGACTTTATATCTCACAATTCTGACTTTATAACTCGCAATTCTGACTTTTTATCCCACAATTCTGACTTTTTATCTCACAATTCTGACATTTTATCTCACAATTCTGACTTTTTATCCCACAATTCTGACTTTTTATCTCACAATTCTGACTTTTTATCTCAAAATTCTGATTTTATATCTCAAAATTCTGACTTTATAACTCGCAATTCTGACTTTTTATCCCACAATTCTGACTTTTTATCTCACAATTCTGACTTTATAACTCGCAATTCTGACTTTTTATCCCACAATTCTGACTTTTTATCTCACAATTCTGACTTTTTATCTCACAATTCTGACTTTATCTCACAATTCTGACTTTATAACTCGCAATTCTGACTTTTTATCCCACAATTCTGACTTTATATCTCACAATTCTGACTTTATATCTCACAATTCTGACTTTTTCTCTCACAATTCTGAATTTATATCTCACAATTCTGACTTTTTATCTCACAATTCTGACTTTATATCTCACAATTCTGACTTTTTCTCTCACAATTCTGACTTTATCTCACAATTCTGACTTTATAACTCGCAATTCTGACTTTTTTATCCACAATTCTGACTTTTTATCTCACAATTCTGACTTTTATCTCAAAATTCTGATTTTATATCTCACAATTCTGACTTTATAACTCACAATTCTGACTTTATATCTCACAATTCTGACTTTATCTCACAATTCTGACTTTATATCTCACAATTCTGACTTTTTATCTCAAAATTCTGACTTTTTATCTCAAAAGTCTGATTTTATATCTCACAATTCTGACTTTATAACTCACAATTCTGACTTTATATCTCACAATTCTGACTTTATCTCACAATTCTGACTTTATATCTCACAATTCTGACTTTATAACTCGCAATTCTGACTTTTTATCCCACAATTCTGACTTTTTATCTCACAATTCTGACATTTTATCTCACAATTCTGACTTTTTATCCCACAATTCTGACTTTTTATCTCACAATTCTGACTTTTTATCTCAAAATTCTGATTTTATATCTCAAAATTCTGACTTTATAACTCGCAATTCTGACTTTTTATCCCACAATTCTGACTTTTTATCTCACAATTCTGACTTTATAACTCGCAATTCTGACTTTTTATCCCACAATTCTGACTTTTTATCTCACAATTCTGACTTTTTATCTCACAATTCTGACTTTTTTATCTCACAATTCTGACTTTTTATCCCACAATTCTGACTTTATAACTCGCAATTCTGACTTTTTATCCCACAATTCTGACTTTTTATCTCACAATTCTGACTTTTTATCTCACAATTCTGACTTTTTATCTCAAAAATCTGATTTTATATCTCAAAATTCTGACTTTATATCTCACAATTCAGACTTTTATCTCACAATTCTGACTTTTTATCTCACAATTCTGACTTTTTATCTCACAATTCTGACTTTTTATCTCAAAATTCTGATTTTATATCTTACAATTCTGACTTTTTATCCCACAATTCTGACTTTTTATCTCACAATTCTGACTTTTTATCTCACAATTCTGACTTTATATCTCACAATTCTGACTTTTTCTCTCACAATTCTGAATTTTTGTCTCACAATTCTGACTTTTTATCTCACAATTCTGACTTTATATCTCACAATTCTGACTTTATATCTCACAATTCTGACTTTTTCTCTCACAATTCTGACTTTATATCTCACAATTCTGACTTTATATCTCACAATTCTGACTTTTTCTCTCACAATTCTGACTTTATATCTCACAATTCTGACTTTTTATCTCACAATTCTGACTTTATATCTCACAATTCTGACTTTATCTCACAATTCTGACTTTATAACTCGCAATTCTGACTTTTTATCCCACAATTCTGACTTTATATCTCACAATTCTGACTTTATATCTCACAATTCTGACTTTTTCTCTCACAATTCTGACTTTATATCTCACAATTCTGACTTTATATCTCACAATTCTGACTTTATATCTCACAATTCTGACTTTTTCTCTCACAATTCTGACTTTATATCTCACAATTATGACTTTATCTCTCACAATTCTGACTTTTTCTCTCACAATTCTGACTTTATATCTCACAATTCTGACTTTTTATCTCACAATTCTGACTTTATATCTCACAATTCTGACTTTATCTCACAATTCTGACTTTATAACTCGCAATTCTGACTTTTTATCTCACAATTCTGACTTTTTATCCCACAATTCTGACTTTTTATCTCACAATTCTGACTTTTTATCTCACAATTCTGACTTTATATCTCACAATTCTGACTTTTTCTCTCACAATTCTGAATTTATATCTCACAATTCTGACTTTTTATCTCACAATTCTGACTTTATATCTCACAATTCTGACTTTTTCTCTCACAATTCTGACTTTATCTCACAATTCTGACTTTATAACTCGCAATTCTGACTTTTTATCTCCACAATTCTGACTTTTTATCTCACAATTCTGACTTTTTATCTCAAAATTCTGATTTTATATCTCACAATTCTGACTTTATAACTCACAATTCTGACTTTATATCTCACAATTCTGACTTTATCTCACAATTCTGACTTTATATCTCACAATTCTGACTTTTTATCTCAAAATTCTGACTTTTTATCTCAAAAGTCTGATTTTATATCTCACAATTCTGACTTTATAACTCACAATTCTGACTTTATATCTCACAATTCTGACTTTATCTCACAATTCTGACTTTATATCTCACAATTCTGACTTTATAACTCGCAATTCTGACTTTTTATCCCACAATTCTGACTTTTTATCTCACAATTCTGACATTTTATCTCACAATTCTGACTTTTTATCCACAATTCTGACTTTTTATCTCACAATTCTGACTTTTTATCTCACAATTCTGATTTTATATCTCAAAATTCTGACTTTATATCTCACAATTCTGACTTTTTATCTCACAATTCTGACTTTTTATCCCACAATTCTGACTTTATAACTCGCAATTCTGACTTTTTATCCCACAATTCTGACTTTTTATCTCACAATTCTGACTTTTTATCTCACAATTCTGACTTTTTATCTCACAATTCTGACTTTTTATCCCACAATTCTGACTTTATAACTCGCAATTCTGACTTTTTATCCACAATTCTGACTTTTTATCTCACAATTCTGACTTTTTATCTCACAATTCTGACTTTTTATCTCAAAAATCTGATTTTATATCTCAAAATTCTGACTTTATATCTCACAATTCTGACTTTTTATCTCACAATTCTGACTTTTTATCTCACAATTCTGACTTTTTATCTCAAAATTCTGATTTTATATCTTACAATTCTGACTTTTTATCCCACAATTCTGACTTTTTATCTCACAATTCTGACTTTTTATCTCACAATTCTGACTTTATATCTCACAATTCTGACTTTTTCTCTCACAATTCTGAATTTTTGTCTCACAATTCTGACTTTTTATCTCACAATTCTGACTTTATATCTCACAATTCTGACTTTATATCTCACAATTCTGACTTTTTCTCTCACAATTCTGACTTTATATCTCACAATTCTGACTTTATATCTCACAATTCTGACTTTTTCTCTCACAATTCTGACTTTATATCTCACAATTCTGACTTTTTATCTCACAA
Source organism: Opsariichthys bidens (assembly GCA_037194245.1). Lineage (NCBI taxonomy): Eukaryota > Metazoa > Chordata > Actinopteri > Cypriniformes > Xenocyprididae > Opsariichthys > Opsariichthys bidens. Next base: position 23,320,454 of record CM074285.1, on the reverse strand, counting down.
TTCTGACTTTATATCTCACAATTCTGACTTTATCTCACAATTCTGACTTTATAACTCGCAATTCTGACTTTTTATCCCACAATTCTGACTTTATATCTCACAATTCTGACTTTATATCTCACAATTCTGACTTTTTCTCTCACAATTCTGACTTTATATCTCACAATTCTGACTTTTTATCTCACAATTCTGACTTTATATCTCACAATTCTGACTTTTTCTCTCACAATTCTGACTTTATATCTCACAATTATGACTTTATCTCTCACAATTCTGACTTTTTCTCTCACAATTCTGACTTTATATCTCACAATTCTGACTTTTTATCTCACAATTCTGACTTTATATCTCACAATTCTGACTTTATCTCACAATTCTGACTTTATAACTCGCAATTCTGACTTTTTATCCCACAATTCTGACTTTTTAATCTCACAATTCTGACTTTTTAATCTCACAATTCTGACTTTATCTCACAATTCTGAATTTTTATCTCACAATTCTGAATTTTTATCTCACAATTCTGACTTTTTATCTCACAATTCTGACTTTTTATCTCACAATTCTGACTTTTTATCTCACAATTCTGACTTTATATCTCACAATTCTGACTTTTTATCTCACAATTCTGAATTTTTATCTCACAATTCTGACTTTTTATCTCAAAATTCTGATTTTATATCTCACAATTCTGACTTTTTATCTCACAATTCTGACTTTTTATCCCACAATTCTGACTTTTTAATCTCACAATTCTGACTTTTTATCTCACAATTCTGACTTTTTAATCTCACAATTCTGACTTTTTAATCTCACAATTCTGACTTTTTATCCCACAATTCTGACTTTTTATCTCACAATTCTGACTTTTTATCCCACAATTCTGACTTTTTAATCTCACAATTCTGACTTTTTAATCTCACAATTCTGACTTTTTATCCCACAATTCTGACTTTTTATCTCACAATTCTGACTTTTTAATCTCACAATTCTGACTTTTTATCTCACAATTCTGACTTTTTAATCTCACAATTCTGACTTTATCTCACAATTCTGACTTTTTAATCTCACAATTCTGACTTTTTATCCCACAATTCTGACTTTTTATCTCACAATTCTGAAATTTTATCTCACAATTCTGACTTTTTAATCTCACAATTCTGACTTTTTAATCTCACAATTCTGAATTTTTATCTCACAATTCTGAATTTTTATCTCACAATTCTGACTTTTTATCTCACAATTCTGAATTTTTATCTCACAATTCTGACTTTTTATCTCACAATTCTGAATTTTTATCTCACAATTCTGAATTTTTATCTCACAATTCTGACTTTTTATTTCACAATTCTGAATTTTTATCTCACAATTCTGAATTTTTATCTCACAATTCTGACTTTTTATCTCACAATTCTGAATTTTTATCTCACAATTCTGACTTTATATCTCACAATTCTGACTTTTTATCTCACAATTCTGAATTTTTATCTCACAATTCTGTCATAAAAAGTCAGAATTGTCAAAGAATCTTCTTTTTTCCAGTGGCGGAAACGGGCTTCCATGCAATATTGATGACTGGGTTAGACACAATCGTAACAAATAATGATACCAAACTTTTGGGAGCAACAACAAAATGTAAACTTGCCGTATTATTCTTTAAACAACAAAATAGTCTGACCAAGGCGGAACCATAATGTCTAATTTCCCCCCAAAATAAACATAACTATCTTTTAACTAAAATTCCCTGATTGTACTCACATTTATTGTATGAGTTTACATACTGTGTATTATCAAGTCTAGCCTGAAATGGCTTCATGCAATTAAGCTTACAAAACATTTTGAGCTATTGAACTATTACAATATCAATTTAATTTAATTTGATTAACGTTTATGTTTACCGTTTGTGATGGTAGAAGATTGAGGCTCTAGCGTTCGCATTGGTCGAAGTTGTTTTCGCGCCCTTACCTGTAACTTGTGCGTCCTCACGTGCTATCGGAAATTTGATAATTTCCACTTCTGAAGTCGTAATTACGAGCTCTGAAGTCGGGGGGCGTTCGTGTGCAATTTTTACATAGGAAATTCGTTTTCATGATAATTCCGAGAGCACGTGAAGGCAGCAAAAATAACGCGGGCCTGGAAGAATTTCCTAATTGATTTTTCGATTCCAAATCAAAGTCCACTTAAGGGAATCGACTCCAAGGATGGGCATTTGAAGGGATACAGCTACGGCCACTGGGCATGCGCACATCAATATTACGTCATTCAATATTTATTTATTTAATATAATAACTATTTTTGTAGTATTGTAAGGGTAGGTTTAGGGTTTGGGTAGGTTTAGATGTTAATAAAAAAAAAAAAATTTTATAAGTACCACATTTAATTTACTGTAATTTATCCTGAGATTTTGCCTCACTTCCGGCCATAGAGATTTGACTCGAACTTTTGATTCATCCTGCCTCGAATCTTTTGAATCTGCACAGCACAGTCGTTCAAAAACAACGAGCAGTTGAGCACCATCACAGGCACTAGTTTTAAAATAATAATGTTTTAAATTATCTTGATTACTTGGCTAACAAACTTACTCGTATCTTTTTAAAAGAGGAAATGTTTTAATTTAATATATATATATACATATATATATATATATATATATATATATAATATATATATATATATATATATATATATATATTTATTAATTAAATTAAGACACAAACAGTAAGGTGAATACAGGTGGAAAAGCAAATTTATATTATAGTGTAGATATTAGCATAAATTTCATGTGTTAATATTTTAAATATATTTTCATATTTCATACCGTATTTTAAAAGTCAGTCAACGTATCAGGAAAGGCTTTTATTTTGAAGGGCATTGAGCTGATAGTGAGTTGTACACCAGCACCACAGCTTCAGTGAGAGTAAGTGAGTCAAATAACCGTTTTCTTTGTTGAATATTTATTTTGAACGGTGCCGTTTTCAGCAACAAATCTGGCCAGTTTCTAAAACAATAAAATAAAATGTTTTGCCTTTGGAGAACGCATATTTAAGTTAGTTTTTATCGGAAGGCATTGTTAGCCGTTCAGGCTAATTTTTAGCCGTTTTTATTTCATATTAGTTACTTGCTATATCTGTAAAAAAAAAAAAAAAAAAAGCAAGCAAGACTTGATATTGTATATTTAATTTTTTTAATGATACAATAAATATTTTACAATGTAAATAAAATGTTTAACCCCTTGAAGAATCCCTAGCTCAAAAGCTAGGAATGGGTCTTTTGTTGACCTGAAGAAAGATTGTCTTATCCATTGCAGCTTAATCGTCGATGTTTAGACTACAGTTGTTGTATATTGTATTTTTTTTATACTCACCTGTTCTGTAGATTGAAGGATGGATTCCAGTGGCAAACCCTCCACAGCACAGATTGTGTTGCTGGCCACTAGCTCAGCTCTGACTGCTGTTTTATACACCATATACAAGAAGAAATCGAGCCATGTTGCTAGATTAAGGGTAAGAAAACAACCCTGGTGTGTTTCTTTTAATAATAACACCACTCAAAGAATTAGATCACCGCTAAACCTGACTTGTGTAACAGGAGGCCAAAAAGATGTCATTAAATCCAGACCTGAAAAATATCCTCAATGAAGCACCAGGGAAATGTGTTCCTTATGCAGTTATTGAAGGTATGGCTTCTGACATTAATCTAGTATTGCAGTTGGGACAAACCTGCTATTATCCTAATAATAATAATTCGCTCATTATAATAAAGGTATGCTGGAAAATAATTATCGGACACAAGCAAAATAAGTATTTTAGTTGGTGTTAATGTACTATTATTTTTACTCGTACTGTCTTCAGGTGTTGTGCGCTCCGTGAAGGAGACCTTGAACAGCCAGTTTGTCGACAACTGCAAAGGAGTCATCGAGAGGTTGACCCTAAAGGAGAAGAAGATGGTGTGGAATCGCACAACACATCTGTGGTATGTGAAACTGCTTATTAATACTATTATATAATATATACACCACGATGTAGTTTTGTTAATGTTAGATCTCTAATTTGTATTTGTCCACAAGGTATAAGATCAAAAGGTTTTAAGATCATGTGAAACAAATTGCAGTTAAAATTATACAAATATTTTAGCTTCAAGTAATTCTACTTGGCATATTTATTATTGTTTTAATATAAAATGTGTAATAATTTTTTGTTTTAATTATTACATCTTAAATCTGTAATTAAACCTAAGTAGTTTTAAATATTTAGATACTTTTTGAATGTATTTAAATAACTATATTTAAATAACTAATATTTATTGTTTAATATTAAAGTAATGTATATGTTTATATGTTTTAATAATTATATTTAATTTAAATTGTTATTTAAATATTTATATTATTTAAAAATGTAGTTTCAAAATTAAAATATATCTAAATTTTGTTTTTAATAACTATACTATATCATAATTTATTTAAATCTCTAAATATATCTACATATTTTTAAATATTTATTGTTTTAATATAAAATATTTATAATAAATTTGCTTTATAATCATATATTGCTTTATAATAATAAATTAGAAGTTTATTCTAATTATTAAAATATGTTTGTTTAAAAATGTTGAAAATATTTATCTATATAATTTTTATTTTTTAATTAAAAGTAGTATTTAAAAATATTATTTATCAAAATGTAATAGAATTTAATAATATAAATCTAAGGATTCAGTTAAACTTGTGTGTGTATATACATATATATATTAGTACACACACACACACACACACAGGTTTTCACACTCGAACTATTCATATCATTAAACACAAATTATCTAAATATATCAATTTAATCTCTTATATTCTTTAATATCTTTCTAAATATATCAATTTTATCTTCAAAACTGATCTTATTTAATTCACTGTGCTAATACATCTTTCTTTTAGGAATAAGCGTGAAAAGGTCATCCACCAACGCACCAACACTGTGCTCTTTGACCTGGCCCCTCATGATGACACTGTTCCCACTACAGTGCGAGTGATCCGTCCACTCGATGCAGCTGAATTGGATCTGGAGAAAACCTATGAGAACTTCCACCCCTCCCAGAACTCTCTGACCAACATCATCACCCACTTCATCAGCGGCGAGCGCCCGAAGGGCATCAAGGAGACGGAAGAAATGCTCCGTCTGGGTGCCAGCATGACGGGCGTAGGGGAGCTGGTGCTGGACAATAACCTGGTTCGTCTTCAACCTCCTAAGCAGGGCCTGCGGTACTTCCTCAGCCGCCTGGACTACGACACGCTCCTGCGTAAGCAAGAGGGTCACCTGCGGCTCTGGAGGGTCATGACGGTGCTGTTTGGCTTAACTGCCTGTGCCACGCTATTCTACCTGCTGTGGCGACAGTACTTGCTGTATAAGGAGCGGAGGAAAGAGCGCAGCCTACTGGACGAGTACAGGAAGTTGCGGAGCCAATGTTTACAAGAGCTCGATCTGCCAGAGGATGATGCGTCTCCTATTGCATGCACAGTATGCCTGACTCACAAGCGCTCCTGCGTGTTTATAGAGTGTGGTCACATCTGTACCTGTGAGGAGTGCTATAGAGGCCTGCCCGAACCTAAGAAGTGCCCCATTTGCAGGGCTAAAATAGAGAGGATTGTCCCTCTGTATAACAGCTAGAGGCCTTATTATAAATATGCATGCTTTTTAAATTGAGGCCATTTGAGGGCAGGTTTTTAGGTGTGGGCAGAGCATTTCTTGCCATGTAAAATGTGGCAGTAAAAAAATCTTCCGGATTGAGATGGTTTTTGGATTGATCACACTGTTGCCAACTGTAATCATCACTTGTGCCTGTGTGAACTTCTGAACTTGAAATTCAGTGTTGTTTGTTATATTTCAACCAAAATCAAAACAAAAGTTTTTTTTTTTTTTTTTTTTTTAAAGATGGCCCATCTCAGGACCATTATGATTTTTTGCATTGTGAATATTTTCCATGGTGGTTCACGTTATTCTCACTACTGTAATACAGTATTTTTGACTACAGTAAAAACTACTGCAATACTATACTGTAATAAGAATGTTACAATACCTAATGGTCCTAACAATAGGATTAATTTCATTTTTTAATTGACATGTGAACTCTAAGACATGTGAACTGGACGTCAGTTTTGTGGTGGCCTATTATTCGTTTTTTTTTTTTTTTTTTAGTAAGAATAGTTCCCCTTTTTTAAAGGACGGCAGGAGGTTTGAAGCTTTATTCTGAATTATTAAATGGGAATCTGTTAAACCAATTAGTTTGTTCTTCCTTTGTTTAGTGTTATCTATGTTTAATGTACGAACGATATAATAATGGCTTGAAAGTAATGTTTTTCTGTAGTGGATCAGTCTGAGTGAATTGTATTTTCCAGCTGTTGATGTTTATGTCCATTCAGCAGTTGTGTATGTGTGAGAGTGACATTACTTCACACCACAGGAGATAAATATATAGTACTAAAAGTTTACACACATAGGAGCTTTCACACCAGAGGAACATTTTCACAGCTCTTAGAGCTAATGGTGGAACTTCCCTCTTTATGGTGTGTTCACACTGCAGGAACTGGGAACGATTTTAGCTCTAGGAAGGCCTTTTGGTGGAACTTGCTCGTGTGTCAGCAGGATGCCTTCACGTGCTATCGGAAATTTCCTACTCTAAGTCCATGCGTTCAAGTGCTTTGTTGTCGGAAAGAGCAAGAATTATGGAGGACGCCAGGTTTAATCTTACATATATTTGGGGGGAAATCTTATTAAAGCTTTTTTTTTTTTTTAAATGATATTTAGAATCCCATTCATTGACAACCATATAAACGTTGACAAACACTTCGGGAATACAGGCTTTTCGCTATGTACTAAACATACAATACGCTTCGAATAATTATTCATATATTATTCACATTATGTTTACCACTGGGAAGTTTGGGGATAATTTTGATACCCAACTTTCTGAGATGTGGGCCACAAACTTTAAACATGGAGGAGGGAAGAACGATTGCTGCTAGTTTTTTTTTTTTTCATAACTGTTACATCGTCTTGTCTTGTTGTTAAAGTAGTGCATATTTACATCTATGAATAATTATTTAAAGCATATTGTAAGTTTTATACGCAACGAAAATAGCCTGTATTTGACTGAAATTTCAGAAAATGCAGGAAATCTAGATAACACAGTCAGAGTTTGGTTGTCATTGAATGGATTTCCCCAATAAATAAGAACACATTTCCAAGAATAAACCAACTGTCCTCATGATTCCTGCTCTTCTAATAACAAAGGACTTGAATGCGACAAGCTAATAATCACGAATTCAGTTCTTGGGGAACCGCCCAGCTAGTTCCTATAACTTCCTGGTGCAAAAGCCCCTTTTAACAATAGTCTGTAAAGCCAAACAGAGTAATATCACTAACTATTTAGAACGTATATATATATATAAAAAATCTTTTTTTAACAAATTGTTTGCTGATTGAACTGGAAAGGGCACAGTGAAGGTGGAAGTGATGCCCAATTTCAAAAGACTGCTTCGAATCTTTACGAATCGTTTCGAATCAGTGGTTCGGAGCGCCAAAGTCTTAAACGAGGCTTTGTTACATCATAAGTTTTTCCACATTTTCAATAGTTCACGTGATTTTGGCTGTTTGATGCACGTTACAAACCACTGATTCGAAACAAAAGATTCGTAAAGCTCCGAAGCAGTGTTTTGAAATCGGCAATCACTAGATATTGTTGAAAAGTCGTTTTTTGGCACACAAAAAGTATTCTCGTCGCTTTATAATATTAAGGTTGAACCACTGTACTCACATGAACTGTTTTAAATATGTTATTGTATCTTTCTGGGCATCTGAAAGAGTTGATGTTAATAGAGACTCACTGAACCATTAGATTTCATCAATAATATCTTCATTTGTGTTCAGAAGATGAACGAAGGTCTAATGGGTGTAGAACGACATCAGGGTGAGGAATTAATGACACAATTTTTATTTTTGGGTGAATTAAACCTTAAATTGCACATGTAAATAGAGTATTACTGTGTCTGACCAGTAGATGGAGCTAAATTCCTGTCTAGCTTTACCATCATAGTTCAGTCTAGAAGGATCACTTATGGGTTGGCAAGTACTGAGAGATCAGCTAATTGTGTACATTACATAATTATAACACTTACAGATCCAGATGTCATGCAGAACCATCAACTTAATACCTTTAAACCATAAAACCCAGCAGAAATCTTCAAAATCTTGAGTAATAAATATAGATAAAATCACATTAACCACTAATAAATCAATAATTTATGTCCAGATTGTAATCTACAATAAGTATATTGAATAACATGATATTCTGTTTTGTATAATGGTGATGATTATAATGGTTATATATATATATATATATATATATATATATATATATATATATATGGTTATATTATATATAACGGTGATGGTCTTAATGAAAGTGTTACAGAAGAAATCTAACATTAAAATGTTTAACCGTAACATATCTTACCAAAATGGTAATTTTACAGTAAAATATATATTTTAAATGTTTTAGGGAAAAAGTATAGATTAATTTTAATAGCTCAGATTTCAATCCAGTAGTGCTGTAATCGTACAAATGCAGTTTTGGAGAGTGTCGTAGCACCATAATTAAACGAAAATACACTCTCTCAGTTCCCCTGATGGGTTTCAAACCTACAACCTAACACATGTCAACCCATTTTTAATTAGTATTTGTTAATTAATGTGTTTTTCCTCCCTCCTTTTTTGTTATACCAATATAATATGATTCGTTTTTAGGGTGATTTAACATTCTATCAAGGGTTTACAGATGAAAAAAAAATCTTTTTTGGCACATTTACAGCCGTGTTCATTTATGTGCACTGCCACTGCTCTTCATGGAGTCTGATAATACCGCAGGAATCGACTCTATATGTATTAAAACCCTTATGTTTTACCACTAAGGCACAGTATCCATGTGCGAAGACCAGCTTCAGGGTGGCAAACCCCAGTGGGATTCAAACCCACATACGTTTAGACATCTTTAACCACTACACCACAGCACCCGAACGCCGCGCGCAGCAGTGTGAGGGTGGAGGGAGGGGGAGGGAGCCTCGCGCGCAGCTGGAGCATCGAGTCTGAGTGACGTCTCTCTGCTCTCTGAGGATCCGTGTGTTTCTGCCTCGCGCTCCTGTTTTGCATCTACACCCGTTTTTCCGAATGACTTCTCCTCAGTAACGACAGGAAAACTGAAAGTGACTCCCGTAGTATGAAAATAAAATAAAGCAGGATCGTTTCGTGACGGTTGAGGTTCTCGCGCGCCGTCCTCGCTCGCTAGTTATCGACTGTCTTACTATCCCGATCGATTATTGTGAACGGAATCATGTCAGAAGTGCTGCCGTACGAGGAGAACATCTCTCCTTACGGTGATGATGGAGATGAAGAGCAGATATCCCTCACCTGTCGCCTGCAGAACAACAGCAGTAACTTCTTCAGTTCCGCGCAGAACAAACGAGCTCCGAAACTCGGACAGATCGGACGCAGCAAGAGAGGTGAGAAAACCACTTATTTACGTTGTGTCGTAGGTGAAATAAAATAAAAGTTCGTTTTATAGTCTTAAAAGATGTCGTGATATCCAGCAAGTTACATAAAGAGCTAATTAACGTTGCCGACCTGTCCACTATCAGGCTTCCGACGACTTAAATATGCACATTTGTGGCATCACGTGATGATGCCGGCGTTTGTTTTTTCTTGTCTGCCTGTTCATAATGAGATTGTGTCTAATGGCTCGCTGACAAATAGAAACATTTTAGTGCTTACATTTAAAAGTATACATAATATAGGCAACACCTTAGTCTTTGTGAACATTAGTTCATGTGTAACTAACATGAACTAACAACAAACAGGATCTTTGTTAATGTTCGCTAAAAATAATTGTTGGTTCACAGTGCATTTACTAATGTCAACAATTACAATTTTGATTTTAATAATGTATTAGTAAATGTTAAAATTAGCTAAAATTAATAAACACTGTAGAAGTGCAGTTCATTCTTAATTCATGTAGTCTAAAGCAGTTACAATGTATTGTAAAGTGTTAACATATATATATACATTTATCAGAGAGAGAGACTGTGAATAATATATATGTGTATATTATATATATATATATATATATATATATATATACAAATATATTATTCACAGTCAGTACTCTCTGATAATGTTCTTGAAGCTCAAAAAATAAAGAAAAATGGGATAAAAGAAATGGCAGCCAAAATATTTTGTTGTTTTTTGAGCTTGACAGACGTGAACCGTTGTATGAAAAAGATAATTTTATATTTTATTTTACTTTATTTCATTTTTTATTATTATATATATATATATATATATATATATATATATATATATATATGGGTTACCAATATATATGGTTTGGGGTTTTTTTTACAATTTTTAATTACCATTTAACTTTTTGTAGTTCAATTAATTAGTCCTGCAGTGTGAAAAATTTATTTTTAAAAGTACAAATATTATATTTAATACATTTAATCCATATAGTATTGTCACGTTTTACAAAGCGGCATGCATAATTATTATACTAGAATAACACAAAAATAGTTTGAAATGAATTTTAGCATGTGATTTTATTACATTAGTCAGTTTCTCTTTTTTTGTTCTGCAGTCTGCAAGCCCGACAGCCCTATTCTTGTCAATAAAACTAAAGTCTTGTCATTTCTCCAAGGGCAGCGTGTTTGACCCCAGTGCCTCGTGTGATTTCTCTTGCAGTTGTCATAGAGGATGACAGAATTGATGAAGTTCTGAACAACACGGCAGAGAAGTCATCGGCGGGAGTGTAACGCTCAAGGACGATGTTAAAGCGACAGGAAATCGTGGGTTACGTGCATTCTGCATCAAAAGCACTTTGCAGTCCCTCTTAATATGGGTTGAATTTCACGGTGCGGCAGCAGGCGAGGAGAGAGTCCCTGCTGCGGGCATCCAAACGGAGGAAGCGGGGCTCTGTCTGCTTTCTCTCTTTAAGGGCATGTTTCATATCCCTTCTTATAAAGTGACATCTTACACCGGACATACAAGTCCTATGTTGTTTAAAATACATGTGGAGTTGGTCTGTAGTGGTCCAGATTCAGTTTATATTGTGAGAGGAATGCATTGATATCAATCACAAGCACAAATATGACAACTTTCGTTCATTATTTTGCCGTGAGACTGAGCACTTGTTTTCTCCGAATCTTTTTGTGCACAATGAAAGTGTTTTTTCACTTTAAATATCCTAATTATGATCTCCTGGATACATTTTGTGTTCTTTTGCTGAGATGACGGACTGAGCAAATGTTTTTTTTATAGGATGAGAAAGGAAAGACTACTTTTTTAAAGCACTTTTTTCATGTTGCATATTGTATTTTTTTTTTTTTTTTGATGTGGCTGCAAACTGCCTGCTTAGCCTGAGTTCAAAAGCTTATTTTTATATCAAGGAGTTATTTCTGAAGAAGAAAAAATGCTTATTTGGGTAATAGTCGTAGCACTTTCAAACGTGGTTGTCAGCTAAATGGATTTTGATCACTTTTGTGCCAGACTTTTGCAAAATATGCCAGTCGACTTGTGTTTCCGTTCACCTGAGTAATGTGAAAGTTTTCCAGGCCTGCCTCTCATATATGTTTCAGGGCTTTTCTAACAGCTTTTTCTTTTTTTGCATGAGACAGGCACAGACGCCTCCTGTGGCAGTGAATTACAATTATATTTACAGTAATGTTACTTTGAATGACGAACCTCAGACTCTTGAATATTGTGTATGTTGCACTTCTCTATAATGTTAAACAGGGCTATATTTGCAATGAAATGTATGACCAATAAAATGTGATTACATAACAGAACTCTAAAACCCTCACTGTACGCTATGTGAAATTTCTTCTCTTTGTTGTAAGGTGACACTTTTCTAAAACAAATTCTTTCCAATTAAAACAGGCCTGTTCAGATATAACAATCAGAGTTGTTTTTGATCACAAAAACCGTCAGGTGCAGCATTTCAGTTGTTTAACCAACAGCATGTGCTGAAAATTGCTCTTTCTACTTCCAATACCAGTTAAAAAGCTGTTGGAAGCCGCAGAAAATATTTTTGACTCCTTAAAGGTACAGAAGCCAATTTTTTTGTTTTACTGGTGTTTACGTCATGATAGTAATCCAAGTGCTCTAAATATTAAAACATGTACATGTATCTTACATTTTTAGTCATTTAGCAGACGCTTTTATCCAAAGCAACTTACAAGTGAGGTAATTATGGGTTAGGTGTCTTGCTCAAGGGCACCTTAGTCATGGTATCGAAGGTGGAGAGAGTGCTGTTCATTCACAATCCCCACTTTCAATTCCTGCCAGCATGGGAATCGAACCAGCAACCTTCAGGTTACAAGCCCAACTCCCTCACCATTAGGCCACGACAACCCATATCTTTTGTGGAAGTCCCAGGACCGAAAAACGTTCAGTCCGAATGCAGTGATGCAATGCCTGTCTGCATATGTATTTCCAAACCTCCATAAGCCTATACAGAGTTGTAGACAGACAGTCACAGAGTGCCACAAACAAACAGCAGCCGCATTTCTTTACAGTTCCTCCTGAACCAAGACAACGAGCTTATGCCGCGTCATAAGACGGCAACCTGTGACGTTCTACATGGAGCTGTTCACGTCCTCAGGCTCGGATATATGAGTTTCCATATCAACACTATCAACAGTTAGGTGGTACAAGTAAGAGCTCTGTAAATTGTTTACGTTCACTATTATTTTAATGTTATGTGCTTTGGAGACATGAGGCGCCGTTTCTTATCAACACTATTATCAATGTTGGTAATTTAACACCGTTTCTTGCATTGCTCTGGCTGTGCGCTCATGTTTTGGGAGGCGTGGCTTTAGAGAACGCACTTCAGGATCTCAAAGCTAACTTGCTATTGCTAGCCACTCTGAAATTGCCTACCCTACCTTTAAATTAACAACAACAAAAAATGTTTTGCAGCAAAAGTATTTAAAGCAAAGCATTGCACTTTTAGTAAATACACTCTGTAGATATAAAAGTACAGACATTACAAACATCAGAATGAGACTTGTCTGGGGAAGCTTACATCAGAGGTCGTCTTATTATTGTGAGGATCCGTTGGAAAGAGCGTGACGGCTAACTTGGATCACGTGTGCCTTGATAACCTGAGTTGTGCAACAGTCAATAATCATTGCTCGTGGATAGCAAATGAATGAGAAGTGCCGTAAAGAGAAGTGCTGTTTTCGTTGTAGACTAAAAATTGATCAATCCAAAACTAATGTTTAAGAGCAAACATGTTGAAGATTAGCTGATGGGCTGTCGATTCATTAAATGATAAGCTATTTCCTCACAAAAGCGGATTATTCAGCGTATAGTGAAGCCACCTCTCCATTGAAAATCATTAAAAAAAACGGCCTTGTCTCCTTCCCTGTGTTAGCAGGCATTATGCTTATTTTCAGCTTTTTTTTTACTACTATCACGACCGTTAAAGCAAGTAAACCTGGTAACCGGGTCGGGTATGTGTGGAGCAACCACCACCTACATCAATATTGCATAAACAGAAGCTAAAACAATAGTCACGACGCTAAACTTTATGGCTAAAAAACATTTTTTGTAGACAAGAATTAATATACACCATTCAAAATGTTGAGGTCAATATGATTTTTTTAAATAAAGAAATTAATGCTATTATTCAGCATTGAAGCATTAAACTGATCAAAAGTGATCAAAATTTTATATTGTTATAAAAGATTTGAATGTCAAATAAATGCTATTCTTTTGAACTTTCTATTCATCAAGAAACTGAAAAAAGTAGCAAACCCATTTTTAAATTGATAATAATTAAAAATAATCAGCATATTAGAATGATTTCTGAATGATCATGTGACACTGAAGACTGCAGGAATGCATTGCTATCACAGGAAATAATAAAATGTTAAAAATGCAAACAGTTCTTTTAAATTGTAATAATCACTGTATTAAAGTTTTTACTGTATTTTTGATCAAATAAATGCAGCGTTGGTGCACAGAAGAGATTTCCTTCAAAAACATTAAAAAAAATCCTACCAAACATGACTTTTAAACAGTAACGTAATTGCTATAATAAAAATTTAAGCTTTGCATTTTTGTTTTTAAACTGGAATACCTTGCCCAAATACAGACTTCCATTGCAAATGTGTTTAGTTTGAACATTCAGATTTATTCTCAATGGCCAACCAATCAAACTTTCAACCTTTCCTACCAGACTTTTTATTTTACAACTGAGTTTGCTGATCCACAAAGTCCAGATTCTGCTGAAATCAACCTGGGCAGTGTTTCCCAAAATCACTGTGAGCCTAAACGTAGCTCCATTGGTTGTAATGGTTCTATGATTAACTTAGGCTTACAATACATTTGGGAAATGCAGTCCTGGTCATGATGAAAGTTTGGGACTCCCCTTCCAGCTCATTAGTTCTCCCTGGAAGAGTGGGTAATCAGGTGATGGAAACGTCACAACAGTTCAGTCTAACTTTACGCTTTAAAGCTTCATTGGCACCATTCAGTTATAACATTTCCACCCTATTTTGTCAAAGGAAATGAAGCAGAGCTGCTCAAATGAGCGGTTTAAACAGAAAACATGAAGCTGCAGGGGAAATAGCGAAGGAATCTATAAAGAAAGTAAAGTACTCAGTGTCTTTGTGTTGCTTTGAAAGGCAGTGCGGTACTATCTGCTCTCTCTCCCACATTACTGAACTCTCTCTACAGTCAGAAGTGAGTTGAATGCACTTAGAAAGCACTAGAATGACTTCGCAAACTGAGTTCAGGTTTTATTTACTTTCATTTTTATTTTAATCTGCAGAGTGCATTAGTAGCAGGAATGTTCTGTTCCTTCTCTGAAAAAGAATGCCTTCATTACACTTATTCTGATCCGTTTCTTTGTTGGAAGCATTTAAGTTTTATTGTTGTCATTATTCACTTTCCCATGGCCACAGAGGAGAATCAGAGATTTATATATATATATATATATATATATATATATTTTTTTTTTTTTTTTTTTTTCAACACACAACCACCAAAAGTAAATCCCTAGAAGCTCAACAGTTTTGTAGTGGCTGTGTGCAAGTTCTGCTAATTCACAAGCCAACAAACTGTGAGAGACAAATTTGGAAAGGTGATGTTAATCAGTGTACCAAACAAACGCAACAACAATCAGCAATGCGATAATTTTATTGAGTGACATGCAGTGGGTTTAATCAGTGACATAATTAATAGACTTGCTATCCGGCATCTTCTCATCACCCTCCTCAACCTGCTTCCCTTAGTGTTTGTTCACATAGAAAAGGTGAAAAAACGCATTACACTGCCCAGTTTTCTCCCTGAACGATTATGTGAGTTAATGTGGCGATTGTTGGTGCAGCAGGAATGACCTACAATGGTGACATTTTTTACAATCGTGACAGAAAATCAAAACTCTGCTTTAACTCACTATAGCAAAAGGGCAGCGTGATCCTCCTAATATGCCGTCAAAAACAGTTACCAAGAGCATAACAAGGCGTGACGTCAATTTCACAATCTCAGTCGGGAGTAAAAACTCCATTCATTTTAATACAGAAATTGATTTTGAACGATAACTTTTAAACCTTTAAAGACAGACCTACTGTGAGCTACGAAGTTGTTAATCCATGTTATTTGATTCTGCTGAAGTCGTCAGTCTGCGTTATTTCAGATTATTTATAAAAAAAAATCATATTTAACAGCAGAATTCCTGGTGAATAACTACATTACCCATGATGCTATACAGAAAATTACACCAATCAGCGAGTCAAAACAATAGTCACCAAAATAGGTCTTTAGCTCCGGCCAAATAAGCTCTCAAAATAAACATTTTAACATATATACATATTTTCATTGTTTTTAATTTGATCATACTGTTCGTAATGATTCATGTTTGTAGACTGTAGTTTTTTCCCCTGCTAAAGCCGTGCACAGTCGTGTGCCTTTTTCAAAAACTTTTTTTCTACAAATCAAAGTTGTTTTATGTTATAATTAACCTCATAGCTGGTTGGCTTGGTTCATGGCTCATAACTCTTTAACAAAGACTTTTTAAAAATCCCATTGGGAGAAATTAATGGGAAAAGTGCACTCTATAGACCTTATGCGTCACAGAAACAAGTGCACAGCCATTAGAATTGTGTCTTTGAAATGCAGTTTTGCAGTAGCTCTGTATATTTCTATGGCATCGCTGTCGAAGAGTAATTGACCCTTTGCAAACAGTTTGATTGACAGGCAATCTAACCAATCATAACCATAGTTATGTAGTTAGTAGAGTTAGTACATTAATATTGGTGAACTTGAACTTGAAAAATTGTGTGTACTCACGTCTTTCTGCGCTTGAAACGCCATTCCTTCTGATGTTCATTCATGTTTATTTGATGCTATAAATGAACTAGTATGAAGAGATGATCTTGAAGGAGCTACAGCGATCTGTCACGACACATTAAAGAGAAACTATACCCTATAAAATATACCCTTATAAAATATTTTAAATATGAAACTGTTTCATATCAAAAGTAGCGGTTCATTCATAAATAAATCTGTGAGATCTTACCTTCATGCTGTGGAAATACAAACCGGAAGACAGAACACAACAAGTGCGGCGCTGAAAAAGGGGCGTGGCTACATAAGGTATATACAATGTCTACTATAACAGTGCAGTGCATCTCACAGGCCTGAAGCACCTCAGAAAATAAACACATTGGAGGACAAAAACAAGAAAACAAAAGTGTTATTGTGTGTTGGCATCTCATTAGAGCACAAGCAGATGATGCATAGCTGCTCAGTGGGTCTGAAATATGAACGGCCGGGCATCCACTTCTCCATTCTGTAGACATAGACGTGCCAACGGTATAGTTGGCTGCCATGGCAACAGATGCGCTCAGTGTTATCTTGGAGCAGCGATGTGAGCAAAAGCCCCAATTGGCGCCTTTTCTCTATGCAAATAATACAGCTTTGCATCAAAGCATGTGTTTTAATTATTCTCCACTTAAGCTGACAGCCTCACGAGCCTCAGCTCTGAATGATAGTGCTCTCAAGAGCCACGTGGTTCGGTTGAAATCTTTTGTTGTTGTGTTTGGCTAACTGCATGTTACTATTGGATAAAGGACAACAGGAATCTTTAAACGAATAGTTCACCAAAAATGGCAAATCATTTATTTACCCTTATGTTGTTACAAACCTGTTTTAATTTGTTCTATATTATGGTATTCATATGATACTGTATTAATTGGGGACTTGCAAAAATGCAATAAAACACCAGAAAGTACATAAAAGTCCAAATGACATGTGTGCTATATTCCAAGTCCTCTGAAGCCATATGATAATTTGTATGATATAATATAGAGCAATATTTAAGTCCGTCATTCATTGATGGTCATCCCTTGAGCTGCAGCGCAAATCAAACGTGACGGGATAGGTTTACGTCAGTAACGTTTGGACACTAGACATGCAAGGACCGAAGATATTTTTAAGTTCAACAGCAAAAAACATTTCACATTGACGCACTTTATTTTCTCTAAGACCATGAATGCACTAGTATTTTAGATGTACAAAGATGGTCCACTCATATTACTCACATTATGTATTAACAAGTCCCGCCTTCTAAATAAAAGAGACAATTGCTGATTGGTAAAATCAGCATCACTGGAACTTAGGACTGAGCATGTGCATTGGTTGGTCTAGTCTGAAAAATACATGCTCACATAGTGTTAAAATCTTTTCTTTCTTCTGCTCACATAGGGTTAAATATTTTTAAACAATATGTGAGAATAAGAAACAATATTTATGGGACAGTTTGTGTAAGATTTTGTTGCTGATTAGAAATATGAATTTAAGTTTGGCAAGAATTTAAGATTTCAGGATTCCCGCATCCAAGTCTTGGATACTCAAAATAGCTGTACGGAGGAGTTGGAAAACTTTTCAACCGAGTGAAAACTTTCCTTGAAAGGGACTTTGTTCAAAAGTAGTGAAGCCCAAATGAAGATTACATGTGTACTGCTCGCTACAAACGGGATTCGAATCGGAGGTGGGTGTGCAAACGAGGACGCTAAAGACCGCAGCCTCTAGCATCAGTCGCTAGTGCGCCTCTTGAGGCCAGGGGAGTGATGTTTATCTGCACTGGCCTCTGTTACACTCACCCCCATAAACATCACTCCCGCCTGGGTCACGGCACCAACGCAACCCCTCTGGTTCTACTCGCACTGCTCTGAGCAGGATTCGAACCAGAGTTTCAGGCATGGGAGGCGGGTTTGTTAAGAAGGACGCTAAAGACCGCAGCCTCTAGTATCAGCAGCTAGTGCGCCTCTTGAGGCCAGAGGAGTGATGTTTATCTGCACTGGCCTCTGTTACACTCACCCCCATAAACATCACTCCCGCCTGGGTCACGGCACCGACGCAACCCCTCTGGTTCTACTCGCACTGCTCTGAGCAGGATTCGAACCAGAGTTTCAGGCATGGGAGGCGGGTTTGTTAAGAAGGATGCTAAAGACCGCAGCCTCTAGTATCAGCAGCTAGTGCGCCTCTTGAGGCCAGAGGAGTGATGTTTATCTGCACTGGCCTCTGTTACACTCACCCCCATAAACATCACTCCCGCCTGGGTCACGGCACCGACGCAACCCCTCTGGTTCTACTCGCACTGCTCTGAGCAGGATTCGAACCAGAGTTTCAGGCATGGGAGGCGGGTTTGTTAAGAAGGATGCTAAAGACCGCAGCCTCTAGTATCAGCAGCTAGTGCGCCTCTTGAGGCCAGAGGAGTGATGTTTATCTGCACTGGCCTCTGTTACACTCACCCCCATAAACATCACTCCCGCCTGGGTCACGGCACCAACGCAACCCCTCTGGTTCTACTCGCACTGCTACGAACAGGATTCGAACCAGAGTTTCGGAGCAGTGCGAGTAGAACCAGAGGGGTTGCGTTGGTGCCGTGACCTACATTCACCTCCCTAAACATCACTCCCGCCTGGGTCACGGCACCAACGCAACCCCTCTGGTTCTACTCGCACTGCTCCGAGCGGGATTTGAATCGGCGTTTAATGCATGGGAGGCAGGCATTAACAAGGCGCAGCTCTTGCTGACTGGTCTCCGTTACATATGCTTCTAAAATAATAGTTGAAGGACTTGAAGATTAAAATATACAAAATGCAGATAGGCCTATTTATGAACTCATGTTTCACTTATTTTACGTATTTTAGTGTCAATTCACCCAAACGACTTCAACGATGACTTTTTCTTAAATAAAATGAATCATTTGTTTAATGAAGAATCAAACGTGAAAACAGTGGCTGTAACGGGCCACAGCAGTTTTGCGATTAGTTTTGACAGCTTACACTACATTGAAAACTTTCCTTTATAATACATCTGAGAGGAAAGCTTCGTCAGTGGCCATTTTTGTAGTTGATATGACATTGGATAGTCTATAGTCATGTTAGAGTCAAGTCTAAAGACTAATATAGCATTGATTACTTTTGCTTTTGTGGTTCATCTTCATTATCTGAAAAAAAGTGGATAGGAAATTCTTTACATTCACCTTCTACAGAAGAAAGTAAATCAAATGGGTTTAAAACAACATGAGGGTGAGTAAATTGTTTCTTGACTTGAAAAACTAAAAATGGTCTTACATACATTTTTGCTCCCTGGAGAGTACTTGTTATTTACTTAATTGCCATATATCTTTCTCTATCAGATCCTGATTTAAAGGTTAAATTCTGCTTTGTTGCAAGGCATCATGCCACTAATTGCAGTAAAAGACTGTTTTCGCTTTGGGACCATGTTTATCTGAAAGTTCCACAATGGTTGCTATGGAAATGTGTGCTGAGAAGGGAAGTTGTCCTAGTTAGCGCACCGCTTGTGTTGGAAGTGATCCGTAGGAGGCATGAGAACGATGCTCCTGTCTTATCATTAATTCTCCTTGATGCGTTTCCAACAACAGCACAGGTTATCACACAATAACTAGAGTGCTATTGTGATAAAAATCATCATTTTCCCATTTGCCTCTGAGAGGGTTACACAGTTAAACACTCTCCACCCACTCTACAGATTGTTCGCTCACCTCTGTACTTTAAAAAGGTAAAAATGTCAATGATCCAAAAGTAATCTCAGCTATTTGCAAATGAATCTGACTAGGCATTACATCCTCAAAGTTGGCATATTCACCAATAAAAAACAGATAAAACTCTGGTTTTGAGATGAGTTGTTTGCTCTGGTTGCTGTAGTGCACTAAAGCCAAGGCAATCCCGCTGTATTGCAAACTCTTGAGGTCAGAGGAGTGAGATTTACTCGCACAGAAACTACTAGCTGGCCTCCGTTACATTCACCCCCCTAAACCTCACTCCCATCCGGGTCACGGCACCAATGTCACACCTCTACGCAGGTCCTACTCAACATGCTCCAAGCGGGCCTCGAACCCAGGTCGTCCGGCATGGGAGTCGGACACTCCAACAAGGAGGATAAAGGCTGCAAACTCTAACGTTTGTTGCCAGAGCATCTCATGAGGTTAGAGGAGTGAGATTTACTCGCACAGCAACTACTAGCTGGCCTCCGTTACACTCACCCCCTTAAACCTCACTCCCATCCGGGTCACGGCACCAATGTAACACCTCTACCCGGGTCCTACTCAACCTGCTCTGAGCGGGCCTCGAACCCGGGTCTTCCGGCATGGGAGTCGGACGCTTCAACAAGGAGGATAAAGGCTGCAAACTCTAGCGTCTGTCGCCAGAGCATCTCATGAGGTCAGAGGAGTGAGGTTTACTCACACAGCAACTTCTAGCTGGCCTCCGTTACACTAGTATCCTTGTGAACGGGATCGTTTTGACAACGTTTTCGTCTGTGCACGAAAAATGCAAAGGAAAAACTTTTATTTTCATGTCGTTGTCATGTAAACGTACCGTTAAGGCTCGTTCAAAACACAAACGATAATGATAATTATATAGTTCTAAAAATAGTTAAAAATAAATATAAAAGAATATCAGAGTCCACACCACAGCAATAACGATAACGATATCGAGAAACAGTATCGTTGGGATCACTTTTTATTTCCAGCTGTTAAACGATAAAACGCTGACAGCCAATCAGAATCTATTAAACTTCAACGGCTCGCGGTCTTGCGCGTTTAAAATGGCAGACAACATTGCGGAGAAGTTAACCTCCTTTTCAAGGATACTTTAAAGGAAATGGATATGCTTGGAAAACAATCGGTCATACCCTCAGAATAAACGGTGAGAATTATTAATGATAAACAGTGTAACATGAAATTACCTCATGTATGCAGCGCTAGTTTCGACAACATTGTCTTGCTTCTTCTGAAGCTGCATGGAAAAAGACTAGCTGTTGTTTTTACTCCACTATATTGACTTCGTCAGCAAAATTCATTGTTGATCAGATCGATTACTCTAGCTATTCACTCGAAGCATAGCATGCTGAGGACATCTGCTGGTTAAATGCAACAAAAACAGCAAAAACATGTTGCAGCCTACACACTTTGAAACAGCAGTGCGTGAGCTTAGAAACAGACAGTTATCGTTCGCTGGTGTGGACTCAAATATAGTTATCGTTATAGTTATTGTTATCGTTATTAACATTGTGGAATGAGTTACCACTAAAATGAAATGCTCAATATGTTCATACAATTCAGGGTTTATATATTTTTGTAACAAAGTTCATAAATACGGGAAGAAGGAGGCGGGAACCGGCGAACATTTAACAACTTTTAATACTCAAATAAACTGACAATGAAACGAAAATATAAGGGCGGCAGTTCCTCACGGCGACTGCCGCCCACACAAACCAAATAAAACACAACATAAAATCCAGGCCTGGTCCTCTCTCGTCCTTCACTGTCGTCGCTCCTCCTTTATGCTTCCGGAGCTCCTCCGTGAAGGATTCGAGACCGGTGCGCCGAGCACCTGAAGCTCGTTAACTCTCGCGTCACCGGCCTCGCGCCGTTCCCTCACGGCTCTCGCCCGCCCTGCTCGTCACATACCCCCATCGCCCCTCGCAGGCCGGGGGGTACCCACGAGGCTGCGCCTACTCCCCCCCGGGGGCCAGTCCGTGGCCGCAGCGCATGGGGGTACGGACAGACGAGACGAGAGAAAAGGAGACGGAAGCACAAGGAGCGACAAGGACGAGAGAGTGGAGAGAGGAAAAAAAAAAAAATTGGTCCGGCTCCCCGACACACTGCCGCTCGGTCCTCAGCCCGCCGAGAGGCTCTTCCTCGCGGTGCCATGCGATGGCACTGGACGCTCGGTGGACGGCCTTATCCTCCTCCGCCCCCTGGCGGCCGGCGATGGCTCCTCCGCTTGAGGGCAGCCGGCAGCGAGCCCGCCGTTCCCTGCTCCTCCCCGCTCCGGCGGCAGGCAGCAGGCCTCGGCCCACGGCGGACGGCGGCTCCTCCCCGTTACGGCGGCAGGCAGCAGGCTTTGGCCCCCGGCGAACGGCGGCTCCTCCGCTCCCTCTTGGACGACCGCCACCCCACCTCGTCCCAGGGGCGCGGCAGCGAGCTTCCCGCCCCACCTATCACTCGATTGCTCCAGTACCACCGCTTCGGGCAGCCACTCGCGGTCTTCTCTCCCGCGCTGCCCGATCTCCTCAGCACCGCGATCCCCCTCAGCAGCGAGGGCTCTTCGACAGCATGTCCCTCCTTCCTCCCGGGTTTCGGCACCAGTGTAACAAAGTTCATAAATACGGGAAGAAGGAGGCGGGAACCGGCGAACATTTAACAACTTTTAATACTCAAATAAACTGACAATGAAACGAAAATATAAGGGCGGCAGTTCCTCACGGCGACTGCCGCCCACACAAACCAAATAAAACACAACATAAAATCCAGGCCTGGTCCTCTCTCGTCCTTCACTGTCGTCGCTCCTCCTTTATGCTTCCGGAGCTCCTCCGTGAAGGATTCGAGACCGGTGCGCCGAGCACCTGAAGCTCGTTAACTCTCGCGTCACCGGCCTCGCGCCGTTCCCTCACGGCTCTCGCCCGCCCTGCTCGTCACAATTTTGTTTGGTTTTTTGAGCAACCAAAATCATTTGAGCCCATCTAATCTACTACAGCAGGCACATTTCCATAAAAACTGACTTAAATGATTGGTTTATGCAGTGACAATGTGCATAGTATCAAAAACATACCCATGTAAAAAGCATGGACAAGCAATTGTTTTACACTATCATGAAGTACTTTAGAGTACCATATATCGTAATCATCATGATATATGAATATGGTACTACCTATTATGATCTGATCACAGTGCTTTTTGTAAGGGTAAAAAAAATTACACTCTGAAGTCAAAACAAAAACTCTTTGAAAGTCCAAGCTGAGGATACATCATTATACTGTAGATGTTAGAGGTTGAGCAGTTATCAGCAGAAGAGTTTTTAATTGGATTTGATCAAACAGAAGGTTAATTTGATTCACACTCATGCATTCTCTGTGAGCTTGATTGAAAGGTGACATCGTAACTCTGTTCGCTTTGATCCACAGGACGATGTCCAGTTAAAGAATTTGGAAGACCTTTTGGTCACACTTTCGATTAGGGTCCAACTCTCACTACTTTTGCCTCAATAAACTCCTAATTACTACTTATTAATAGTTAGAAAAGTAGTTGTTAGGTTTAAGTATTGGTTAGGATTATGGGATGTAGAATATGGTCATGCAGAATAAGGCATTAATATGCTTTATAAATACTAATAAACAATAAAAATGTTATAAATACTAATAAGCAACTAATAGTGAGAACTGTAAGTGTTATCGAATTTTTAAATGTCTAAACAAACTGTCTAAACTGATTATAATAAAAATATAGCATTAGAGATTATTTGAAATCTTTTACTATTTAATTGATCCTTCGCTGGGAGTTTGATTGACAGGCGATCTGACCAATCATAACTGCGAATCCACCAATTTGTCTAACAAAGCAGTCAGGGAAACAACATTCCTTCTGATGTTCATTCATGTTTATTTGCTGCTTTAAATGAACTAGTATGAAGAGATGATCTTGAAGGAGCTACAGCGATCTGTCACAACACATTAAAGAGACACTGTACGCTATTTATTGTTTAAAATTCTTTAAAAAATTACAATATTTGAAATTTGAAACTTTGTTTCACATCAAAAGTAGAGAGAGAGCAGCATGGCTTGTTTGACATAGCAACAGTAACTAAAGAGGCGGGTATTTACGAACGGTCAATTGTTCCTTGATCATTTAAATTGCATGCTGTATTTATTCTTTAAGTATATATTAATTGTTTACTAAGTTTTTAAATTATTGTAAATAATTGAGTTGTTTTACACAGTGACATTTTTCAAATGCAGAAACATTTCATCGCATGAATAATTATTAAACATGAGACAAATTAAAAATAGTATTTATACATATAGACACACAAGTGAGATTTCTGAGAAGCTGAAAACTACAAATCAAAAGTCAAAAGTAATTTATTCTTATACATGCTCGTCTTCATTACGAAAAAACTGGGCTTCAGGTTTGAAGGGAGCACAGTATGAGGCTGTAATTGGCTCTGGAAGACGTGTTTTAGCAACAGTGCAGACAGAGAATGAAGGTGGAATTTAATTCATTATGTCCAGTGGCTTCATGGATCCCTGATTCAATTCAAGAGGGATTTTTTAAAGGCGGTAAAAGGGTGAGTCACCCCCTTCAGCACATGTGGTGTGACATAATTAGATCTGTTTTACAACTCAATCACCAATCATTAGGAGAACCTGTGTCAAGTCAGGGGCTGCGTAGGCAGCTGACTTGTTGCCTCGCTGCCTTATCAGGCAATGACTTTTGCAGGCAGCGTTTGCGCACAAAAGTACCTCACAACAGACTTCTGACTGAAAAAGTTGATAACTAAGCGCATATTTAATTACCGCAATTGTAATTTCTAACTAGAAATGACATCAAAAGCGATAAAAGTTGGTAAAAAAAAACATATTACACACAAACTGATCACCAACCGCAACTTTCAGACGCCATTTATACATTTTCAACCGTCATTGAATGGAACGCACAGTTTTGTGGCAAAACAAAGGCAGCGAAGGATACATATGCTGCCTTCAAAGCTAACTTTGAATTCTGACGTGCCTTGATGCCTTCCTACCTTGGAATGAATCCTCCGAAGGCAGCATTTTCTCAAATGTTTTCAAATGCAGTCAGGGTTGTCATGGACACTATTAAGTCTCTGAAAGAAAAAAACTTCAAAAAGAGTATGAAAAAAAAAACAGTTGACAGATCAAAGAACTCAAATTATTTGATTTTCAGCTCACGTGCTTATAAAATGCTACAAGGAAATTTGAGTGTGCTTGTTTCATATTGATGTATAAAATGTACTGTGAGAAAATATTACAGCAATTTACTAGAATATTATCTGGAAAACATTTATTTTCTACAATTCACAGAGGTTGAGAGAACGTCTTCTTTCCACCCAGTGTGCTTTTTCAATACATATTTGTATTGCTCTTTTCACAATAAGTATCATTCCAAAGCAATTTTACAGAGAATACTGCCTCGGCCTACAGAGAGCAAGATAAAGGTGATAGTGGTGAGGAGAAACTCCATAAAAAAGATACTATTTTCAATATATATGTGAATAATTTGTTAATTCTCTGAAACCTTTAACTCACAAAAATGCAAAGAAAAGATGGTTTCACAAACCAATTTAATTGTATTTTCTACATATAGACACATTTTAATTTTTGATGGCTGTAACACACTCCAAAAGAGTTGGGACAGAGGCGTGTTTACCACTGTGTCACATCACCTTTCCTTTTACTTACACTTTTTAATCATTCGGGAATTGAGGATACTAATGGTTGCAGTTCTGCAAGTGAAATTTTTGCCCGGTCTCGCCTGATAGAAAACGTCTGTGGTCATCGTCGTCTGCTTGTCATGATGAGCCATACATTTTCAATAGGAGACAGATCTGGACTGCAGGTGTAGTCCCTGTGAAACCCCTCTGTCGCAGCACGTGCATGAGGTCTGGCACTTTCTTGCTCTAATAACCATGGACTTCCCAGTAAAGGTGTCATCTTGATGGCAGTATAAGTTTCAATCCCAATATGCACCTCCAAGTCAATGGTACTGTCACACATATGCTGTTTGTGCTGATGCACCGCTATACCATGACAGATGTTTGCACCTGTGTGGATGGTCCCTTTCATCTTTGGGACTTAATGTCTGTTTTCTAGAAAAACAAAAAAACATGTCTGACCACAGCTCAAATTTCCACTGTCATTGGACCATTTGAGGTGAGCTTGGGCCCAGAGAACTCGGCGGCATCTCTACACAGAATTTATATTTAGCTTTCTCCTCAATTAAGTTGCATTTCTTGTTGCAGCAGTAGACTGTGTTAAGTGTCGCTTTTGTAAAGTACTCCCGAACCCATTTAACACAGTTTCATGCAGTGCCATCTGAAGTTAGTAAGTTGAAATTAGTTTTGAGTTCATTGAAATTAAAAATTTGAGTTAATACAATGAAGGCGATTGGCTAAATCAACAGAAACTCAAAATATTACGTTATCTGAACCATACATTTTTTAAGTTGATTTGACAAAAGAAAAAAAATATATCTTTTTACAATGCATGGACTGAGATTTCTCTGGATTCCCTGAATCTTTCACAATATTTTCCAATATTTTTGATGGTGAAGGACCTAAAACGTTGCAATCTTGCTTTGAGAAATGTGATTTTTGAATTTATTGACAATTCTCTCATGAAATTGGTGTCATTTGGTCTTTGTTGGATGCTGAATGGTGAATTAACAAATCAGAATCTTGATATGATTGCATTTTTACAAAATGTCTGAACTTTTTGGAAATGGGATTACATAAAAATAAACTTAATTTTAAAAAAGCATGCGACAAAATTTCTAAAATCTAAACTAAAATCAAAATGAAAACTGAATGTATAAATTCTAATTAAAAAAAATATTGATAACTCTTTAGTTAAGGGTCCAATTCTCACTATATTAACTAGTTGCTTATAAACTTGTACATTACTATGGATATTGGCTGTTTATTAGTATTATAAAGCACATATTAATGCCTTGTTCTGCATGACCATATTCTACATCTCTTAATCCTAACCAATACCTTACTATTAATAAGCAGTAATTTAGAGTTTATTGAGGCAAAAGTCATAGTCAATACTAATATTCTAAACGACCAAAGATAGATAGATAGTTTGAAAACGAGTTTGACAATTCATTGGTTAAAAGAAACAAACAAATTGAGGACCAGTTATTGGTGATTTTTTTATGAATATTAACATTTCACTACAGATTACAAAAATACATGCTTTAAAAAGTCAATTGTAACATATTTCGTTACATTACTCAAGTTTAGTAACTTAATTTAAATACTTTAGAAAACTTTGGAATACTAATAAGTGTGGAACAAACACAAAAAAGGTCATTGCAAGTTTTTATCTCACAATTCTGACTTTTTCCCTCAGTTGCAGTTGTGAGTTATAAAGTCAGAATTATGAGATATAAACTCAAACTAAATTCACAATTGCAAGAAAAAAAGTTTTGCAAGTATTGCAAGTTTAAATCTCGTAATTCTGACTTTATAACTTGCAATTGTGAATTTAAATCTCGCAATTCTGAGAAAAAGAAGTCAGAGTTGTGAAATGCAAAAAATTGTGGGAAAAAGTTGCAGTGAGCAGTGAATTATTCAATGACTCACAAACAACGATCACAAAACATGAAAACATTGTGGATCATCAGGTCATGACAGGACAGTTAAGTTGACAGTTGGGCAATTTTTTTTATAAATTCAGTCATTTTGTCTTTTTTTAGGACAGAACTAAATAAAAATAACAACATTTTTATGATCCCTCTTAAAATGTTAATGAAACTTAACTCCGCTTTTTCAGACGGTCAGAGTCAGAGAATCACCAATTGCTGTTTAAATGACATTAAAACTCAAAGTAATCACTTTGGTGATCTAAAACACTTTTCAGATGTAACTGTGATCTGATTACCACCCATTTAAAATGTAACTGTAATGAAATACAGCTACTCAAATTATGTATTTTAAATACGTAACTAAGTTACTTCGTTACTCCCTAACCCTGGCTATTCCTGCTGACAGTGAAAATGAGCACCGAATGATATGTGGGAGTACTTGGTTTTTCCAAAAATGTTATAATTATTAATACATTCAACCATAAAAGACTCATCATCCAAGCTCGCATGATCCCTCATGTGCATTTAATGCAGATTTCTACAGAATCTCTGTATGTGTGTTTGTGACTCCGTCCCCTAGGAAGCTCTGATAACACATGGTGACATACTCTTGGCATGATAGCTGTAAAACAGGGCAACAAAACATGGATTGCCAGCCCTGTTGCCATAGTAACCCCACAGCCTCTCACGCTTCAGCAGCAGCCTGTGCCGGGAAGATGAGGCCGCGTTTATTTTTTTATTGTGCCTCAGTGAGTCTCCCACACAAAGCCAGAAGCATGTGTCTCGCAGACATGTTTTCCATGAGTGACAGAGTGACTTTCTTCACCCTCCTTGTCTTTATTTGATTTCCCATGACAGATAGTGTAACGTAGTCATGCAAGAGCAACATGCATTACTTCGTTTCTGTTCGCATTCGTGTATTATGTAAAGACTGTTCTGCTGTCTTCTGTTACATAATTTTGCACTAACAATAAAATTTTCACGGCTCTAGCGTGAGTTCGCCATGATAAAGGTCAAGCAAGTCTTCACTGTGCGGCAGCTATTTTCAAATCTGATCTCAAACGGTGTATCTGGGAGATTTAAGCTGTTACAAAACCTAAAGCAATGCCTACGGAGGCAGTATTTTAAGAAAGCATAGGTGAACTCATGAATCATAGCTTGTTGCAAAAAGGGCTATAGTTCACCCAAAATTTATTCACCCTCAAGCCATCCTAGGTGTACATGACTTTCTTCATTCAGACGAGCACAATCTGTCCAAAAAAGTGCATCCATCCATCATAAAATTAATCCACACAGGCTCCAGGGGGTTTATAAAGGCCTTCTGAAGCAACGCGATGTGTTTTTGTAAGAAAAATACCCATATTTATAACTTTATAAACTGTAAAACACTAGCTTCCAGTATCGGCTGTCCCCGTGTCATGAGAAAATCGAGTTCCGGCAAAAGGGTGACCTTTGACCCGACGTATGAAATAATAAATGCATGTCTACCGCAGCGAAGCGTGGGGGAAGAGGTGGAGCCTTTTTAGATGCTTCACTGTCAAAAGTCTTTTAATGCTTTGGAGCAATGCTTCCCAAACTGTGGGCCGCGGCCACCCGGTGGGCCGTAGCGGTATTGCAGGGGGGCTGTAGCTAGTCCAAATCAAAATATTAAAACAATTAAAATATTCCAATTGTTTTTTTTAAAGTATGTAAGGTTAGTGTTATGGATTTAAATATATTTGTAAAGAATGTTTACATCATAATTCACACGAAATTCTTACAAACTTGTAAATAAATGTATTTGTGGGTAAATGTCGGTATATATATATTTTTTAACGACGGGTTCGTGGAGCTTTTGCAATGTTTTTGGGGGGCCTTAGCCTTCTTAAGTTTGGGAATCTCTGCTTTGGAGAATATTGCAGAATGGCTTGTGTCCCACAAATGAAAAGTTGTTATCTAAAGAGGAATAAGATGTTATTTTTCAACGAGACAATGCTCCTGCCCAAATTACAAAGACAACCAAGGAGTGGCTTGAGAACAAGTCCATCGGGCTCATGTTTTGGCCTTGGTCAGAGTCCAGATTCGAACCCTATAGTGAATATTTGGTCTCACATTAAAATCAACTAAACTGGGATCGATTTTTCAACTACTCATGAACAGTTTGAAGCCATTAAAATTGAGGGGAACACTGACGATTCTTCCTGGAGAGAGAGAAAAAAATTTAGCAAATTTACCCACACAGTTTAAACATTTAAAGGAGAAGACAATTCTGTGTTACGTCACTACATTATTTGTGCAATTCTTGCTAATTTCCTGTCCAGTGATTTGTGATTAAAATGGTTAAGACCATTAAACAACCACCAAATAATAATATATAATATTTTTTGAAAACAAAACAGTAAGTCTATATCATTTCTTGCCCATTCTTCACCAAAAATTTTGCTCCAGCCACATTAAAAGGAGAGAGCCAGTGGACAGCAATTTTCATGCTTTGGATTTACATTGTGAGCTCTTTCTGTGCTTAATTTTATCAAGCCATTCTTATGTGATTTTGTGGTGAGCTTCAGGTCAAGTGGATATTCGCCAATCGACAACTGAAAGTGGTTCTATTGTGAAGAGTTACAAACTTCTCAATACCCCTCTTTAAAATGGACTTTGCTGACACCGCTTGGTATTTCAAGGAGTGTTACCTAAACTGTCGACTACATACGGTACATAATACTTTTCATTTTCAGGCCAAAGAGCTTAACTTTAGTATTAGCTTTCATTTTTTCACACGGGTTTTTATCAGCTGCCCACCCATAGGTCTGCATGCCGTAAACCTCTTTGCCACTTTGGAGCTTCACCGATTTGCCGAGCTAAAATGAGAATCACATGGAACTGTGGTTTGAGCTTTTGTTCCTCCCATTCTAAAACCAGTGCAACTCTCAATGGGACACTTTAACCTTGCTGTCTGAAATATTTCTCCCTTTGTCTGTCGTGGAGAAATAAATTTGCTGCTCCAAATTGACTGCCAGTTGCTGGTCATGTTCCCACTGCTCAAGACCGTTTGAGTTCCACCGTTGAAGCTTCTACACTGTTCCTCCCTCCCGCAGCCCCACTGGTCCCTAGTGCTCTTGCTTCTTATTTCTGCTTCTCCACCTACTGTGGATGCCTGAAGTGATTCCAATTCCCTCTTATTTTTTACCTGCTGTGACCTTGTTGGTTGCCATGGTGCTCACCACATTTCTTTTCCACATACACTCATCTATTGCAGATCAACATCCGGTCAGTCCAATTCTCGCTATACCAATTACAGCCCAGAGTGAGGATATTACAGCCCACCATGAAAGATTATCTGGGGAAATATTAAAATCCTTTCTAACAATGTGAAATAAAATGAATAAACGTTGAATTTTCTTTACTTATTTGCATTACTATTTATTGCCCCTGAGGCCAATTAGACTTGAATGGTTTTTCATTCGTTAACAAATCAATGAAATTTGTCACTTGTCAAATTTTGACAACCAACAGCATTAGCGTGTGGCTGTGAATGAGCGTTTCATTGGTTAGACCCACTGAACGAACACGCCAACCTTCAATGAACGAGTCTGAGATTTGAATCTTCGCAAATTCACTTGCTGACTGACGGTACGTTTACACGACAACAATGTGCTAAAAACAGAAATGTTTTTACTTTGTGTTTTTTGACAGTGTTGTGAAAATAATCCCGTTCACATGGATCCGACTATAACTGCTGTATTATGCTGCCAGGCCAGTAGATGGCGATGTCACGCAGCTATAGACTGAACACATAATACGTATGAGCATGACGCCACCGTTCTCACAAATTCGCGTTCGTGTTTATACTGAGACGATAACAGTATCGTTTTCAAAAACGTGCACTTTGAATCCCATTTTCAAAAGTTAGCATTTTCAGGCCCCCAAAACGTCATCATGTAATTGAACGGTAAAAAAACACCGGCTAAAACGCATAAAAAGTTTTCCATTTAATAGTTTAAAACTTTGTTGTGGAAACCGTCCCTGAATAAGGGAAAATATGAATTGTGAATTGTTTAGGTCGTAAAAAATAAGATCTTATTACAAATCAGTAACCTGAACAACTCATGATACCCTAAAAACTCACTCGCATGTCGCCACCTACTGGCAAACGTTGCAAAAATGGCCACAATTTAGAATGATTCTTTTAGAAAGTGAACTAAAAGAATTATGATCGACTCAAACGATTGCACTGTGTCTGCCCTGGATGTGACCGTCGTCGCATCGCACTATGCCGCAACCGTTGTCCACACTGGACTTGACAAAGCAAACATTGCAAATTTGTCCCTTGTATCAGAAGTAGGGCTTGAAGTACGTCAGAAATAGAACGGGGTATCAGTTTACCGTCGAGAACCGTCGGTTGTTTCGCACTACATCCAGTGTGGACAAATTCACTGATTATAATGGGTGCTTTTTCGTTCAAGTCTGGTGTAGACGCGGTGTCACCTCAATCAATAAAAAAGTACACACTTAAATGTTCTATTCAATACATATTTCATGATTGTTTCTGTATCATGTTTCAGCCCACATGATTTTATATCAAACAGGAGTGTGTGTGTGCTGTGAATCTCTTCAGGCAAAGAGTGAACTTAGTTAAATAAGAAGTAAACTTTTTATACAAACAGAAAATAGTTTCATTTAACACCTGGAAACTTCACTCAAAAAAATATTGCTGTCTAAACATAAGTTTTATGTAATTTAATTACATTGCAATTTTCCATCCATTTGGATTACATAGTTTTAACATAAACAAACTAATAAACTTAATGTGATTCATATTTGTCAGTCATACGTAAATAAAATAGGTAAGATTTATGTAATAGTTGAGTATATGAATAGCGAGAGATTGAATGTCTTTTATCTTCAGTTGATTTCAGTTGTAGTTCTTGTGTTTCTCTGTCCTTCAGTGATTCTGCTTGTTAACAGCAGGTGTTCATCATTAATGCTCAATCATCACTTAATGATCTCATTAACTCTGACACTGCTTCAATGGTACTTTAACTCAGTAGTGCGCACACACATGACCACTAAACAGTGTTAATTAACCTGGGCATTTTTCTGTGAATTACATAAATCTTAGTTATTTCATTTACGTATGACTGACAACTATGAATCACATTAAGTTTATTAATTTGTTTATGTTAAAACTATGTAATCCAAATGGACGGAAAATTGCTATGTAATTAAATTACATAAAACTTATGTTTAGACTGAAATATTTTTTTGAGTGTTCTTTTGTAGACATGATTGACAAATATAATACAACCAGGCTGCTAATATATCAAGAGGCGTTCTTGAAAAGCATCGTACGGACATTTGGTCCTCAGCCACTGCAGGAGCGAAGCCCAATGTATTCGTTCATTAGACCAACGAGCTTCATTTAGAGCTAATCACTCAGTCATTTATCTGTGTAGGGAACAGTGTTAATGCACGGCTTGATAAACATGCTTCACAGATACAGATGAGCAGGAATAAAGCATTTTAATTTACGTGTTACCTCAAAGCTACTTTAGCCTTGGATAAATATGCCCTTTTTTCAGTATGGCTCCAGAAATTTAGTTTTACTTTTTCTCTTCTTAGCAGACCTGGAGCCAGTCTCAGCCTCAGGCGGCATGCCCACGTACCGCCCACAAACCACTCCTGAACCATCTGATCATGTTGCTGGCAAAAAATGGAAAGAGCTTTCTCAAAACGTCAAGCTTTAAGGAGCACAAAAAGGAACATTTTGAACATACTTTTTAGTGCAATTACAAAAGGGAATGAGCCCATTAAACTTCAAAAAGTTTTGTATAAAAGTCATGTCGACGTGTGTTGTATTTCAAGTCTTCTAAAGTATACGGTAGCTGAACAGAAAAAAATTCATTTGAGGCATTATTCATCTTCCAATACACACTGATTGGAACCGAATCAGTCCAAATTACTCAGAGCAGTGCAAACCGGATCAACTGATTTGTTCAAAAGATTCAACTCAACAAAATGATTCGTTAATGAATCGCACATCGCTGCTGCTTCTCATCAAGGAGATCCAGGGCGGTTTTGAATGATTAACGACTTGAATTTTGGTCTATTCTCCATTGAATGCTACTATATTATTTCAGAAGACTTGAAATTTAGTTTGTGATTGTGTTTTTCCCCATGATTTTAGAGCTTTATGTTCCAGTATTCATTTACTATTATTAGATTAAGAAGAACATCTTCATGGAAATCACATGAAGGTGAATAAATACACTTTGCAACAAACCCTGAAGTTAATAAAAAAAGAGTTGAGATTTATTCACCTTCATGTGGTTTTCAATCATCATAATACAATAAAAGTGAATGAATACTGAAACATAAAGCACCGAAATCATAACGCAGGCTGGCTAGAAGATAGTCCCTCTGAATCATTGCACCATTTAATCCGCAACAAATCCTTCTTTTTATCCAAATTGCACTACATCTGTGGTTCACCACAACTTTTCCTCTAACATTACATCCCTATTAGATGACTGCTTGACCAAAAAGTCATTTGGATCAATGGGCCAAATCAAATCTCTCAGTTTCATTGGGGTCATAACCCATGAGAATGTTTCCTCAAACACATGAAACATAGAGGCAATTGAGAGAAGTTGCTTGAAAAGAAAAGGGCTCTTCAAAGACTTCTGTCAAAAAAGGCTTTAGCTCTAGCACATAAAATGGTTGCCTAGAAACAAGATAAAAATTTCAGTAGCGTATCCATTTACAGATAAAGCTGTTTGCTTGTATATTTTTGTTAAACATTGCAAGGAGCTCAAAAAAACCCCTGACATCGGGCACTGCATACAGCACAGCCTCGTCGCTCTCTTATCAGGCTGAATAACTCTTTGGTCAAAGTATAAATGAGATGTTCAGGCAGGTCAGATCTTCCATAAATCAATTGAAGTTCTTTTGCCACAAATGACCAACAAATTCAGCCATGGCAATCGTTATTAACACCAAGATCCCATCTGTGAGAGGAAAAGGGTCCATTTAATTATGAATAAAGAACATCACATTGCAATCATCCCTAATGTGTTTTTGAGTTTGAAACACTGTCAGTCATGTATATTTTAATCAAGCATGTCTATAATACATAGTGCAAACATTCCCATTCATCTCAAATGTCTATTTGCAGCTGTGAAGACACCTCTAAAAAAACTGGTACTGTGGAAATACACTATAAAATCACTGTTTTGAGATCTATATATTGCTTGAAAACTACTACTTTTGAATAGCCATCAGTTGAGAAAAATGTCGGGGCGCCATGAACAATTTTAACGGAACTATAACCCAACGTTATGAATGTTTTTTGTTTGTTTTTAAACAAAATAAAGCATTTAAAGGGATTTATGGGAATTTTAAAATATGCACATTCACTCTTAATCATATGCTTAATACGCCAAAGTATTTCTTGTCTCATCACATTCAATTAAGAATTACACGAGTCAAGTAAATGATATAATTTCTTATAGTTTTCATCATATTTTATCTATCTATCGTATATACATATAAATAGGCTATTATATAATTTATTTCAACTATTTCAATAACAAAAATGATTTATTAAGTTTAGTTTTAGGTATGCTATGTAACTTTTTTTTGTTCAAAATGAACAAAACTGAAATTAGTCAAAACATAAATCCCTCTTTCAAAATGCATTTACCCTGATTCACTACGGTAAGCTTATTATAGCCTAACACCGTGTCCTAACCAGACACAAACAACACTGGAAAATTCACCTCAGATATTGAAAATTAGTAAATGGGCACAAGACTCAACTCAATGCGAACAAACAAGTGTATTCTATTGACAAAGGCTGTTTCAGTCACGCTGTATGTATTTTAAATAATGGTGTAATATTTATGAATATTCATGCTCTTGCCATGAGACCCCGCCCACACTCTCTTCTGATTGGCTGTGGTTTTTGATTGATTTGATCTCTTCTCATTGTAGCGTCGCGTCTAACGCTTGTCGCTGGAGTCTTGTCGCAGCGCGTGTAGTTAGAACACGGTGTTAGTGTTTATATCTTATACCTGTCTGGATGATTTTCACTGGAAATTGTGTAGGTCAGACTTCGTCAGAGATGGTGAGATTTGAAATGCTGTAAAAGCAACAAGGAGATAGCATTTTTATTACTCAACAGGTGAATAAGATAACAGACAAATTGTCATACGTAGCTCTAGAACAGAGTTCATTGTAAAGCATCTATTGTGAAGGGTCCTATTCATCCACAAGCACAACCAAAACAATGTTCTTCCATAAAATGCATGCACTGCTAGAGGGCCAAAAGTTAACAATAACATATAATAACGAGTCCAAATGATTAAGAGTTCAAATTATTTTCCTTGCTAATTGACATCATGCCATGGATTTTAAAACTTGTATATAACTTAACTTTTAAGTCCAACTTAATTCATCAAAGCTTCAAAGGTGGCGATGGAGGTTATGGCAAAGAAACAAAGTAAGTGATCTCTACCATTACTGTCATTTACAGGTGTGAAGGTGGACTAATTGAGGGTCATTTAGACCAAGCATGATTTCTCTGTGGGTTTGCTTTTAATCAAACGTCAGTCTTTTAATGAAGCGCTGGTACGCAGCTATTAATCAGCACTGGACCCCAGTGGAAACAAACTTGTCGGACATCATTAAAGCCCTGTGTATGTCCCTCGGTTGAGGCGTCCGTCTCGCTGCACTGAAAGTATCGCAGCTAATTAACAGCTAAGCTTCTCTCTGATCCCTGAAGAGGACAAGAGTCCAAAAAGAAAGCTGTTTGAGATTACTAGTATTGTCATGCTGAGGAACACGCTGAGAGAATTTCCCCTAATTGAGCTTCACCTAATGGGACTTTTTTTCAGTGCCAAGTTTTTGGAAAAAACAAACACTGTGGGTAAGCTAATTTACGGCATTTCAATGACATCAACTGTTGGAAAGCACAAACAAGCTTCTATTTCAGGACAGATCTGTTGACGAGATGCTAATAGAGGTTTAATTAATTCAATTTTGAATGAAATAATGTTTCAAAGCAATGTATGGAAGATAAGAAGACTGTTCTGGGAATCTCTATAGAGACGAGATGCACATCGACGCAGTGAAGTAGGTCAGAACTCGTCAGCCATTGATTTTATCACCAGCCATGACAGCGATGCCCAAAATACTGCGCATAATCAGTTTTGGTTTTTCAAAGTGATCCATCACAGTTCACTGCTGATTGACCATTGAAGGTATCTTAACTTTATCAATGAGAAGAAAACATAGCAAGTGTACCTAGATCATGCCTGCACTAAAATAAAAATTGTTTTAATTAAAAAAAAAAAAAAAAAAAAAATTATTTAAAAGTGTAGCAGTAAAAAAAAACAGAATAACCCCAGAGCTTGATTATTTCTGCAGCAATATTATGTTAAATATCACTGTCTGTATCATGTAACATACGTTGCCTTAATACAAAATGTTCATTAACTGGAACATTGAGTGGCAATATTTCAAAGTTATTTCAATTATTTTAAAAGATAATAAATATTGTATTTACCTGCTTTGGAAACATTCCAGTAAAAACTGCTCATAAGGATTAGAAGTGAACATGGGAGACAAAGTTCAAAACATCAGTGTGAAAATAAACCTGGAAAGAGACAAAAGGATTTTGGGAAAAGAGCTCGTCATACATATTTTTTTGTTACCACGTCACGTTAAAATACTCAGCATTACGTTGACGGATAAGGATTATTTGCAGCGTAACCTTATGATTTCAAATGATTTGTTTCAGGTTTTTTGAGTGGAACTTCCCCAAACCGGAAGAGCCATAATCTAACTA
This sequence comes from Opsariichthys bidens, assembly GCA_037194245.1. Classification (NCBI taxonomy): domain Eukaryota; kingdom Metazoa; phylum Chordata; class Actinopteri; order Cypriniformes; family Xenocyprididae; genus Opsariichthys; species Opsariichthys bidens. The sequence continues at coordinate 23,282,887 of CM074285.1, read as the reverse complement.
GGCTCGCTAGGAAAAAGGTGGACATAAATTCAGAAACCCTTATAGCGACACCGGTGGCCGTTAAATGAACTGCAGACAGCAACTTAAGTCAGCGACTTAACGCATCCTTCTTCTTCTTCGGTTGTCCATTGAAATCTGATGACGACATCCACAACTTTAAAGGTGAGATCTTTGATGGCTAAACAGGCCTATTCTGGACCTACAAAGTCTATTGCAGGTGGGGTACATATATACGTGATTATGGCTGTATGCCATGACTGTATTTCTCCTGGCTCGCTTCTGCTGTCTTCTGGTTGTCCACTCCATCTCCAGTGTATGAACCCCTTCTCTACACAGCTATCGCCAGATGGAACGGTCAGCAGCAACATCCTCCAAGTCCTCGGATCTGATCTCACACTTCCTCAAGGTATTCTTCAACTGATCCTTATTGCGCTTTTTTGGCCCCCCAGCTGACCGTTGACCATGATGTAGCCGGACGTATAGCACTCTGCGGGGCAGCCAACATGGGGACATCCTTATCACGTGCCCCAATCACTGCAGCTGGCGCTTGGTGATCATGGCCTCAATACTTCTGCAGTTGGTAGTGTGAGGCACACATTACGCCAAGTTATTCTCAGGATGTGCTGAAGGCAGCTTATGTGGAAGTGCTCTAAAGACGGCTGTAGGTTTACCCAAGCTTCACAGCTATAAAGGAGGCTGGTAACACAGACCACTTGATATAAGGCGACCTTTGTGGAGGGATGAAGGTTCTTGTTGTGAAAGACTCTGTCCCGAAGTCACCCAAAGGCAGCCGATGCCTGTTGAATGCGGCTCTGGATTTCCTTGTCGATGCCGCTATCCTCAATGAGAATACTCCCCAGATATTTGGAAGACGGTACTACTGACAGCTATTCATCCCCAACAGTGAAGTCTGGTAGTGTAGGTGGGACATTGGTACTCCATTGGCAAACCACTTCGGTCTAGGAGGTGTTGACAGTCAGCCCCATCCTGCTGTATGCCCTCACCACCACAGCCAGGACAGTTTGAAGATCTTCCGGTGTATGGGCCACAAAAGCACAGTCATCTGCATACTGCAGCTCCAGGCTCTCTACAGAGTTTTGTGGTTGCATGTAACCTCCTAATGTTGAAAAGGTTGACATCTAGTGGACAAAGTCCACTGCCACACCACTGCTGTTTTCAATCTCATTGTGGAGAAGCTTGGTGACACACTGGAGGAAGATGTTAAAGAGCACTGGTGCTAGCACACACCTCATGCCTTACCCCTGTATGGGATCGGACTCTTGTCTGTCTTTGGTCACCTGAGCAGTCATCCCATCATGGAACTGATGGAGGTTGTTAACAAATTTATTTGGACAGCCAAACCTGAGGAGTACATCCCATTAGAGCTCTGTTTACACAGAGTCAAATGCTTTGGAGAGATCGATGAAGGCCATGAACATGTCCTGATGTTCCTCCCGGCACTTTTCCTGAAGCTGCAGAGCTGTGAAGATCATGTTGATCATGCTCCTGTTTTTCCTAAATCAACACTGCGATTCAGGCAGCATTGACTCAATCAGACTGGCAAATCAGGCCCTTTCTAACTGAGCATGCAACAGGCCCTGGACATTTCTAGGCTTGATTACTGCGATGCCCTTCTGGCTGGACTGCCGTCAAGTGCAATCAAACCTCTTCAAATGATCCAGAACACTGCAGCACGTCTTGTCTTCAACGAGCCCAAGAGAGCCCACGTCACGCCCCTCTTCATCTCTCTGCACTGGCTACCCCTGGTTGCTCGCATCAAGCTTGAGGCATTGACGCTTGCTTCCATGTCCTCCACAGGTTCTGCACCCCTCTTCCACTCAGTGTTACAAGTCTATGTCCCTACTGCGATCAGGAGCGAAGGCTTGTGGTACCGTCAGAGAGGCAAAAAATCTCTCTCCAGAACATTCTCATTCACCGTTCCTTGCCGGTGGAATGATCTCCCTATCTTCATCAGGAATGCAGAATCCCTGGCAATATTCAAAAGACAGCTGAAAACTCATCCCTTTCGCGAACACTTTACCCCATCATAAAATAAAAATTCTATCCTTACTTTCCCTTTCTATTCTAGCTTATGCTACTCTGAGCAATGTCTGAAACTTGTGTTGTGAGCACTTCCTGTGTCTCTTTGCCTCTACATGAAGAATAGCTTGTTTGTTTTCCTCACTTGTAAGTCGCTTTGGATAAAAGGGTCTGCCAAATGAATAAAATGAAAAAAAAATGAAAACTGACTCAGTGATGTTAATGAAGCAGCACCTTGGCCAGGACCTTACCATCAACAGAAAGGAGTGATATGCCCCTATTTTTGCCGCAGATGAACTTGTCAGATGACAACAATGTTTGCATCTCTCCATTGCTGTGTGATTTTCTCATAAGTACAGGCCTAGGTGAAGTACTGGTAGAGGGTACGCACACATATGTTCCCTCCCTCATTCAGTATCTCATCAGGGATATTATCAGCTCTAGGGGACTTGTTGTTCCTAAGGGAATGGACAGGTAATAGAACCTCCAGAAAGGTTGGTGGTAGACTGAGATCATGGATGGCAGGAAGTTTAGACAGTTGGTCCAACATCTGCATCAATGTCCTGATTAAGCAGGGTGTCAAAATGGTCAGCCCATCTCAACAGGATACTATTCTGGTCCTTCAGAAGTATTTTCCTTTGATCTTTCCTCCGAACTGCCTGTCAATGCTGTCTGGTCTTGGTGGATGAAGGGTTGTCTAAAGTTGCCCGGTGTACTTTGCGCATATCCTTAAGCAAGTTGTGGATGGTGTCTGAGTTATCGTTAAACCAGTCTTAGTGGTTTCTACTCTTATAGCCAATAGATTGGGCTGCTGCATCATAGAGAACAGAGCTGATATTGTTTCAGGGTATTTTCTAAAATCAGACATGGTTCCGACTCCCTTAGTTTCTCAGCGAGTGAGCGTCGAAACTCACTTCTTGCTTCTGTGTTTCCCAAGCGGTTACAATTTAGCCGACGTGTCCACACAACTGAGAGCTACGTTTAGGTGAATACGTTAATATATGCTACGTCCTTTCCTCTCAGTAACTAAATAAACAGAACAAAAAATGCTTCATTTAACATGTCATAGAACAGAAGAAAGGCTGTCGGGAGTGCACGTAAACGTCCCATCCTTTTGATTTTCCTGGCAAAAACGTCTCTAGTCCTTGACAAAAAAATCAGCCAACAATCTTTCATATGCAACAAAAATGAGAAAAATACTAAAACTTTCTACATGTGCATCAAAAGTCTCCAAATCCTCTTAACGGTTCCATTAATTATTCTTACAGATTCTTTTAGTAAATATAAGAATATACATTTAAATTTTTCTTTTTTTTTTGGAAATAGTGTTTACACAGTCTGTTAATGCAACATTAATGCAATCCAATCATTAAAATTGCATCTTTAACTAAAAATTGTCTCATGAAAAACATTTACAAAATGAAAATTGTCCACCATGTGAAGAAGTCTCTTATAAGATAGAAAAGTGTTTCTTCTGTTATACACCAAAGAATGAGCAATAGCACTTGTGATGCACCACTAATAAGTTTGACAATGACTTGATAAAATTACCAAAACTTTAGTTTCTTTTCTTTCTTTTTTTTTTTAACTCTTATGTCAAGTACATTATTCAAGGCCTGCTTAACAATGCTTATAGTTGCCATAGAAACAAGCTCAGTAAGGCATAAAATATCTCTTGTTTTTGTGCAGCATAAAAGTGCTGTCTCTAATTTCTTATGTGCTAACTACAGACCTGTCATTACTATTCTGCCTCAGTTTTATCTGCGCGTGCTTTGCCCCTTGTGCTCGGCAGTCATTATCAAAACATCAAATAACACCTTTCCGCTGATTAAAAGCAGTGTGCGCAAAAGTGTGAAAGATGTCATGTAAAAGGTGTGTGCCCAATCCACACAATTAATACTTTCTAAATAAGAGTCTTTACATAAGAGAAGAATATCAAGGGCGAATCCGTTCCTCATGTGAAAGTGTTGGGTAATACATGTGGGACTATCAGTACAACACATCAAAAGTTCCTGTCGGTGACATCCTCCTACATCTTGGGATCAGTGGTTTATAGATTATATCCGTACAGTCGATGAATGTTTGATGACTGCGGATGCAAATGAGATAGCATGATAGTGATATCATAGTGATATCATTGGCTACACTCTTTAAAAAAAATGTTCCAAAAAGGGGTTTTCGCACTAACGCCATAGAAGAACTATATTGGTTCCCAAAATCACCTTTCAGTATTTTTTCTTAGTGTGAAGAACATTTGAATAATCTAAAGAACCTTTTTTCACTATAAAGATCCTTTTGATTAGCGGAAATTTTCCATGGTTCTTAATGGAGCCGTAGATGGCAATAATGAACCTTTATTTTTAACAGTGTACATTGATATTGAATGACCATATTCGTGACGGTATCTGGAACAACCATGGCACATGTTTGGACAATAAAAAGAGAAATATGTGAGTTTTTATTAGAGCTGCACGATTAATTGTAAAAAGATCACGATCTCGATTCAAGCGCCCACACGATCTCATTTGATTAATGACAACGATTCACCCGCGTCATTTAAACCTTTGACAAAATCATACCGAAACAAATATGTGTTCGTGCTGTCAGAGCCAGAGAGAGCAGTTTTGAACCAGTTATTTCTGTGTTACAAATGTTCAAATTATCACATAAGTACTGATATATTAGTATATAAACACTGATGTCTACAATAGCGATCAAAATAGAGCAAACTACCTTTGAAACGAACTCGGCGCGTCAAATAACGGTTGTATCAATTACATCTGATTCCACCAGGTGGCGACAAGTGACTTAAATTTATTTGTCATTGAATCATTCACTCAAAAGATTTGTTCAAAAACACTGATTCATCCAGTAATGAAACAAGTATTTATTAATGAGTCATTGAATTCATTAAATAATTCATTCAAACATTTTCCAGCAATTTATATTTTGTCAGAACCTCTCGTAAATTACATGTTATTTTGTTTGGTTATATATTCAGAATCGTGGGAGAATTGTAATCTCTATTTAAAAATCGTGATTCTCTTTTAATCCGGAATGGCATCGATAGTTCCATGAAGAACCTTTAACATCCACGGAACTTTCAAATGCATATAAGGTTCTTAATCGTGGAGTTATTTAGATTAACAAAGGCCTTCTGAAGCAAAGGGATGCATTTTTTTTTATTATTATTATTATTTATAACATATAACCATATGGTTTATAACCATATTTATAACTTTATAAACGAATAACTGGCTTCTGTTAACAGCTGTACGTGGATCTACATCCTGTCGAAGAGTGACCTGTAACCCGACGCATGATGAACTGACGAATGTGGAAGCGCAGAGGATAGAGCAAAACAAAGCAAAACAAAGTCTAAAGCTTACACTACTCCCACGTCATACGGCGGAACTTGACTCTCTCGTGAACGCGCGGACGGCTGTTACAGTGATTACAGTTTATTAAGTTACAACTAAACACATCAATTTGCTTCAGAAGGCCTTTATTTAACTCCCTGGAGTCTTATGGATTACTTTTATAATCGATGGATGCACTTTTTTGGGCTTCACAAAAAATTGGTACCATTTTACTCCCATTACAAAGCTTGGAAAAGAGACAGGATATTTTTTAAATATAACTCCCTATTGTGTTCGGCTGAAAGAAGAAAGTCATATACACCTAGGATAAATTATGCAACAATTTTCATTTTTGGGTGAACTATCCCTTTAAGAGTGTAATGAATTTTATGAGAAACATCTGAGATAAAGTATATTCATGAATGAGAAATGACATGCCAATGCACAGTTCTTTCTTTGTTTTTTACAGAGGTTTTCTCTCAGCCTTGCATTCACAATCATAATGCGTTTCCATTAGCGTGTATGCTAGAATAGTCTACAGACATTAGCATAATTAAATTTCCTCAGTCCTCACGCACAACTACAGGTCTCATTACATGACACAGCAGGTTCAAGACACTGCATGTGAAACTATCCCGTAGAGGGGAGGATGCTGAGAAAAAGGGGAAATACAAGCTAATTTTGCAGGGAAGCTCCTGAGCTCTGGAACTTACGCTTCCTTAACCATTACATTAACCACTCTTTTACTACTTGAAGAATAATTTGTTAACATTTTACCTTATCAAGCTTTACAATATTTGATAAATGACTTTCTAAATGATCAACAGGATCAAATCTTTGCTTAAAAACCTGTTGTACACAATCACAAACATGCCTTCTCTTATTTGATGGACAGCTTATCCTTTTTTAGCAAGTAAAAGGCTATTAATAACTGTAAAAACAGACTTTTTGGTTTGAAATGTTTACTAATTTTCATAAACTAAACATGAGATTAACTTTATGTTATTGATATTTCAAGATGAACATTTACTGGACTAAATCAACTCAGGTTTAGGTTGTTATGCAATGTTTTTAGAAAAATTATGTTGAAATTAAATATCAAATACAAACAAAAACATTTTCATTGCATTATGTTTTTCTCCCAAAAATAAAAACTACTGAACTTAATTTATAAAACTAAACATTTAAATATCACCTTGCTAAGTCATATTTTTGGGAGATATAAAGTGACAACTGATATTTTAATATGTTATTAACAAAAAATCTTCGATAATCTTGATTACAAGCTATCAGAATTTCACAATTTTTTGGCCATATGAATAATATCTGCACCAAATTGCATTTCAGTTCAGGCCTCTGGATAAAATTAAGTGTTTTTTCCTCCTTGAGTGTGAGCTTCATATTCTCACTATATCATACATGGGCCATAAATGCCTGATAAAAACATAATAGACAAAACACATTTGAGATTTACTTTAAGGGTTTGCTTAAAGCTTCAATAGACTTCCATTAAAAAATAGATTTTTCATACTGTATGTCAGGCTTTATGACAATTTCTTGTGCTGCGTCACCATAGATTCATTAGCAGCACTGGACTGCTGAATCCAAGAAACGCTGTCAGAGTGTTTTAGCACAGTGTTCCGTCCACATCGGATGAAACATGCAAAACGTACCAGTATCGAATGTCATGAAAATCATTTAGTTCTGGTATTTCTTTTAAATAACCCTAATTGGCAGCCTGCTCAACTCTTGCACTGTCTCTCTCTCTCTCTCTCTCTCTTGTAATTGTGCATTACAGCATCATCAAAAGCATACGATCATAATCCTCTCTTTGATGCTGACTTTGTGCCTGAAGCCATTTTTACCCCACCGAGCGGTAACTGATATAATTAAAGCGTGGCGTATGCTGCAGGACAGACATTAGCATGACTCATAAAAGAGAGAGATTTTGCGAGTAACAAAGAGACGCTAGATTTCATTGTTTTGAGTTACACAAACATGATGACAGCTATAGTTGCAGTGTAATTCCCTGAAGAATGCCTGACTAATAAGCTTAAACTATACAAAGCATTTCTGAGAGAGCCAGAGCGAGAGCACAATAGAAACAAGCTGTCGTACGGTTTGCAAATGCGGCATTCTGACAAAAACAGCACCCCTTCTTTCTTGATTTTGAAAGTGTGGTGCAACATCTACTGGCTGCAAAAAGTATTGCCTTTGGTGAGGTTAGAGGCACAACCAAAGGGAAAAAAAGCTCAGTGTAAATGTACAATACTGTGGAAGCTCATTTCTGCCACATAATGTTTTTTTTGTTAAATTATGACAAAAAAAACTAAATTATTGCATACTAAGTAATATTTTTGAAATGAAAGGTTGAAATAATGAAGCAAAAAGTCAATTATGACATGAAAAGTTGAAATTTTAATATTAAAAAGTTAAAATTATGACATAAAAAGTTATGATTTTTGCAATACTCGAAAATATGACACACTAAGCCATATATATACACGAGATGAAAAGTTGAAATTGACATATTAAGTCAGAAATCAGTCATAATTATTGAGATTATGACATTACAAATTCAAAAATCTGACCTAAAATGTCATAATTGTGAAATGAAAAGTTGAAATTGACTTACTGTGATATTTATTAGATGAAAAGTCGAAATTTAAAAATTATGCGCATTTTATCTTCTGTGCTCTGTAAAACAAATCGGGTGGCTTCCGGGTTAGGTCTTTTGTAAGTGCCTCATGAAAAAATTAGCCGTTTTATTCACGATAACTTGAAAGGAGTGAGCAAATATGAGCAGAACTGATGTCCCTCGTATATGCAGATTGATATCTAAAAACTTTTTCATTTTTTTTCTTCACACTAACATTTAGATATTTAATAGGATAAAACACCTACAACAATGTGAACTAGGTAGATTCGCTGATTACCTTAAAAGTCCATTAAAATGCAATTTGACCAGTTTTCCGGTTTAGTCATGTGACGTTCGACATATACCCACATTATGACCTAAAAAGTCATAAATGAGTCTAAATAAACACACAAAGTCATAATTATGACATAAAAATTGAGTAAGTCATAATTATGACATGAAAAGTTGGAATTGTGAGAAAGTTTAAATTATGATACAAATTATTATTAATTATGAATGAATTATTTACAAAAGCACGATTTTTTTCATATATGCGCAGCCAGAAATTATGCAATATTATGTTTTTAACGTTTGCATTTTAGTGGAAGTACAGATGGCAAAATGAGCCCCATTTTTTCATCCAATAAACTTTATTACATGCAGTTACAGCCCAGATTTGCACTAGAATTTACGCACGACTTGAGCAGAATTCCACACTTAAGTACAAAGTATACTTTATCGACGTAATGCACTTTTCACAAACCAGCTGCCACCGTCACAAGCGCATGGGAGAGGTTCAGTCAGTAACGGAATCTTGAGATGAAAGATCTTTCCACAAACCACTCATGCATCTACTTAGACAACATTTCTCAAGAGCAATACCTGAGGAGTAATACATATATAATAATAAAATAAACCGCGGCGTTATAATCAGAGAACGTCACCTTTTATATTTTCTTACTTAGGCTACTTTTTTCGACACTATACCTTTTCTGTACAATTTTTCAACTGACGTCAAAAAAAAAATACTATAATAATACATACACAGCAAGAAATATAATCAGTAAAGTAATAACGATTGAAAAAAGAATTAGCTTACGCATTGCAGTAACAGTACAACGTTCATGTCAACAGTCCAGAAACAGTCCAGGGTTAGGCACTTAAGACTGGAGAGTACTTACAGCAATAGAAAGTGTCGTTCCAGCCACGATTTGACATCTTTAATGATCGTAAAGGCAAACTAATGCACATTGTATGTTGTTATACATGTAACTGCATCTTATACTGATGGTGTAAATCAAGTCACTGGATCCTCTGATAGCTAAAACAGCCTGAAATGCCACATATACAGGAGCAGTCAACCACATCAACTAATGAACCAAAGTCACTATAAGGCGTCATACGATTAATGTTTATGGTACAAAATCTTCCAAAGCAGCAACCAGACAGTTCATTAAACCAAATGCACATTATTATTTCAGAGACAAGCTAAAAAGTACAACCAATCTCTCCATTTTATGGACGAAAAATGCGGAGACATGCAAATTTTTTGGGCGGTGCAGGGCCGGAATATACTCTACGCAAATATGTGAACGCAAACACTTTTAGCTACGGTATGCAAACTCCATTTCACAGTTTTGAAATGTGTCAATTCAGAATACAACAAGAATGAGTTGCATTGCCAACACTGCAGCTATTTACTACTTCCTTCAATAGTGCTGCGATTGAATTAATGGCACAAATATTAAAAGGGAACAATACCCTCTTCGATTACTGAAGTATGTACAGTACGCAAACCCGTTTTCACCTCAGAATAAAAATAATAATAATAGTGACTGTGGCTTTTCCTCACATTTGAGACTATATTTTGTAATTGTGCCTTTTTATCTTACAATTTTGACTTTCGTAATTGCAACATTATTTCTCATAACTGCAACAATATCTCACAATTGTGAGTATTTCTTGTAGTTGAAGTTGTAGTTCAGTGTTGGGTAAGTTACTCTAAAAAATAATTAAAGGGACAGTTCACCCAAAAATTAAAACTTTGTCATCATTTACACATCCTCAAGTTGTTTCAAACCTGTATAAATGTCTTTGTTCAGCTGGACACAAAGGAAGATATTTGGAAGAATGTTGTATCCAAGCAGATCTTGCCTTCCATTGACTACCATAGTATTTTTCTTTTTTCCCTACTATGGTAGTCAATGGGAGGCAAGATCTGCTTGGATACAACATCCTTCCAAATATCTTCCTTTCTCTACAGCAAACATCTTCCTTTTTTATACAGATTTGGAACATCTTGAGGATGACGGAAGTTTCATTTTTGGGTGAACTATCCCTTTAGTTACTAGCTACTAGTTACAGTTGTGACGAGAAGGGCGGGCGAGAGCTTGAAGGAACGGCGCGAGGCCGGTGACGCGAGTGATAATGAGCATCAGCTGCGTGCTACACCGGTCTCGTATCTCTCACGGAGGAGCTCCGGAAGCATAAAAGAGGAGCGATGAGAGTGAAGGACGAGATAGGACCAGGCCTGGACTTTATGTTGTGTTTTATCTTGTTTGTGTGGGCGGCAGTCGCCGTGAGGAACTGCCGCCCTTTTACTTTCGTTTTATTTGTTTGGTTATTTTATTAAAAGTACGTTGAACGTTCGCCGGTTCCTGCCACCTCCTTCCTATATTTACGAACTGTGTTACAACGTTGTAATTAGATTACTGTACTAATTACTCTCTCTAAAAAGTATTGGATTACTAATTACTTCATAAACCCCATATCATCCTCGACCAGTTGAACCACAAGGACAGACTTTTGATTCTTTCAAATAAACAATATATAACTGCATAAATGATCTTTGATCTGTATTTAAAAGAAGATTACATTAAAAACATACATTTTAACATTCAATTTTGATTTTAAATCCACTATTGTTTTATATAGAATTGTTCTACAGTCTATACAGTATGTCATGCAATTACATCAGAAGTAACTGTAATTAAATTATATAAAAATTAAGAGTAATCCCATCATTTATTTTTTCAAGGGGAAAGTAATTAAATTACAGTAAATAGATTACTTAATTACACCCAACACCGGTAGCAACAGGGTCATTATAGCCAACTAAAACTATTAAAAACATTTTTGTAAATTTAAATTGAACCCGCTATTGGTTGCTTAGTCACGCTTGTGAATAACATTCACAAATGATATTCCATGTTGTAGATAAATCAGTTGCCGCTTTTGGAGGGAAAATACTAAATATAAATGGAATCGGAACAAAATATGCTTAATATTAAAGATGAACGAGAAACAGCAAGTGCACTTTGCCATTGTGGCTATAAATTATAGGGAAGTTGCTGACTGCTTTAATTAACTTCTCCATTTGAGTTCACTGCAATTGGTTGTCGTTCTCGAAAGTTGCTGTTCATTTGCATAGAGTCGTTGGACATGCCTACATCCTGTCGCCAATGGTCACTATCGCTCCTGTCGCCGGAAATTGCCAGCTCTCCATTGAAATGAATGGGCTCATGTGGCTTAAGGCCCCGATAAACTTCAAGCGAAATTATTTTCGCTCTTCATTTAGGAGTAAAATGAGCAGGGATATACTGTAATCGAACATCTGACGCAGCCCACACTGCTGAGAACGACGGTTAGATGAATGTAAAAATGTTGTGCACTTTCCTCTCAGTAACAAAACAAACGACAAAATTGTGAAACCGGCAAGGATTTTTAAATAAAGCGTCTGATCATGGCAAAGTGGATGTGTTTGTTTGCACGAGCTCTGTGATTCGGCACTCCAGTAAAGTCACGTGGCGTTTATATTATGGCACTTTATAAAATAGACTGCTTAAAATCAAGCAGCTTTACCGTGTTAAACAGTGTCAGTCTCTCATTTCATCAGTGTACATCAAGTACAACTTCGTTTATACTATAAAGCAGCTCTCTAGTGATCATGTTTTCACTCACGGACGTCGAGGAGAACTGAACTGGAAAATATTTTCCGAGTGGAAAAAAAGGTGGAGCCTCAGCGCACACCTAGCTTACGTAATGGCCATGGACCAATGGTAGTACGAAAGTGTTAACCAGCCCAAGCGGACTTTTCCAGAAAGTTCCAAAACAAACTCCAAAAACGAACTCCAAACGAACTTCATTTCGGCCTGATTTTGTTCGAAATCACGTCACATCAGTTCGTTCTTCGATTTCATTTGATATATCGGGGCCTTTAGTCGGGCTTTACTCTGAGGTGAATACAGTCTTTTACAAGTTACATATGTACAATAGGAAGCTTGCAATACATTGGCATCTACGTACCTGCGCAAAGTATGTTTCTGGCCTTTGTGTGGACGGTAATGAAATACGATTTCTATTCATAAAACTAAAACACAATAAACATTAAAACAATTCAAGGAGAGTAAAACTCTCGTTTAGCATAGTTTGAAGTTTAGTCCCTACCCTATAAGGACTCACATGCTGTTGGGGTTGTAGCAGAGCATGTTTAGCTGCAGGTTTTCGTCCCAGTGTCTGAGGATGATGAAGAGTTGATTGGCTGCGGCTTTGACCGAAGCGAGGTCTCGACCCTCTGGGATGATCTGTTCATTTAGCCACATGCTTGCTTTGGCCGCAATCAGCTCCCACTCGATGAAATAACTGGCTGAACTGTGTTCCAGCCAGGCCAGAGCTACCGCAGTGGCCCACACCATCCCCTCGGGGTCTTGCACGGCCCTTTGGAGGCTCCCGGGCGAACCAGACAGGGGCATCTCCGCAATTTCAGACTCAGACCCCCGTCCGCTGTCATAAAATGAGTTGATGGGTGAAGGCGGGGCTTCGGTCGACATCGATGAGAAGCTGCCCAGCAGCGAGGGCCCGCCCTCCATCCGAGAACTTCGGGCCTGGAAAGAACATGAGGACGTGCCGGAAATGAGCTCCTCACATTCAGAGTTCAAGTCCGAGTCTTTTGGAGGAGGTGAGGACCCGTGGTGGACCTCCAGGCTCTCGGAGCGCCGGGAGCCGGAGTGGGACACGTGGGTAAGGCTGATTCTGTGGCTGGTGAAGGGCGATGTCCACTTCAGCTTGTCCATGGGCACGTTGATGGCGTCACACAAGGCACTGTCCAACATGAATGCCCCGCAGGACAGCTGCAATGACACCTGCAACAGGAAGTAAAGATGCTTTGTCTATTTATTCAGTGGTCAAACATATAAACAAGCTCAGACACGGAACTTCAAGGAGCCGTTTAAGGTCTTAAAGCATTGTCAATTACATTAGCCTCAAAAATGAGCTATACCGATTTTCTTATGCCTCATCATCGTTTATTTTAAGTAATCCCCATGACCCATACACAGTCTACTTAAATAGAACATCCCATTTAACCAGACCTAGCGATCATGAGATATTGATCGGTGCTTGTTAAATGTCACCAGATCTAATAATCACAATATGTAAAGACTCCTGCCTATGCTTGCAAGATGAATATTGACCGGCTATTTATAGAGGCAAGTGGCAATACACTCAATGACGTCATTACCAGCTGAAGTTTGTCAGGCATTTTGTTATGCTGACCTTTTAAAGTTTTTTTTAAAAACAATAAATCTGGGAGTATTTGCTAACATAATATAATTACATATATATAATCTGCACTGGTGAATCATACATATGAATGTTCACTGATGTACCGGGAGCATATATAATAGGATATAATAATATATATATATATATATATATATATATAGCATATATAATATAATATAATATAATATAATACATGAAAAAGGTATATAGGGGCAATTTCAGTTTCATGTTGTTGACTTTATATATACGTTCTACTAAAACCACAGAGCATTAAAAGTAGAATATGGTGACAGAAACCAAAGGGATGTAGTCCTTGTTGTCATTTTCGCTCTCTCCCACTGAGTTGCTGATTTTGCTCTGTGACCGGCTCATGAAGCCCCTGGCCGCTTTCGTCAGCAGACGCGTCCTGCTCAGGCTCAGCTTGCTAGAGGCAAAAAGAAACAACACCTTTTACTCGGGTGTCTCACTGTCATCATTACATGCACAGACACGTCTAAAGTGCTTTTTCTTGGTGAAATGTGCCCCTTCACATTCATTAATTTGCGAGACATGTACACATCCCTGATAGCGCTGCTCCTCACGTTTTGGTCATTAGTTCGGGTGACATTTCAAGTGACAGGGAGGTAAAACAAAAGGTAAAACTGGGAAAGATATTCCAGACATGAAACGGAAGTGTTTGTTTTGGTGTCTAGAATATCATCTATCTTTTGTCTTACATTTTGGTTTTATTTAAATAATGTGGGAATTTAAATTGGATTAGGATATGATCAAGGCCAGATTTGAATCAATCAAATTAAAGGGGACCTATTATGCCCCCTTTTTCAAGACGTAACTTACGTCTTAGATGTCTCCAGAATGTGCCTGTGAAGTTTCAGCTCAAAATACTTCAGAGCAGGTTAGTGTGGTCAAAAATACCAACTTCAATAGTCGTTTAAACTGGTCTGCTGATAGATACCTACTTTCAAACACTCCTGTGTAAGCGTCACTCATGTCTATTTACACCATGTTTTGAAGTGTGTACACAATGGCCAATCAGAAGTGTTCACGAATCCGGTAAACAGTGCTCAAAGCATCACATTTTTAAAATTTCAGTACCAACTTGGTACTTTTGACAACACTAGATCATTTACTATATCATGAAATAAATCCCCATTTTTGAGTGCATGCAAAAAAATGCTGTTTTCATGCATGTGTCTTTAAATACAAACAAGCTGCTGCTCCCCGCACCCTTTCCAGGAACAGCTCTTGCCTGCATCAGATACTCAGCCAAATACTAACAAAACATCTCCTTGGGTTTGATTATCAACTATATCGCGATTACGCTCAAACATTGCAGTTCATCTTCATCGTGAAAGTTTATTATCTGCATGCGTTGAAAGCTATAGCACACACGTTTATGTTCAAACACCATGTAAAAGTAAATTTTGCATAATAGGTCCCCTTTAAGTTACCAAAGATTAATACATAAACCATTTCTTGCATATCCTAATTAATATTCATGAGGTAAACCTACAGTACTTTGTGACATCCGAACCAGAACCCCACCCCCACAACTTCACCCTGCAGGATGTCAGTGTTTCTTAATGCCAAGCACTAATTAAAACTGAAACCGAGTGTGTGTGACTAACTTCCTCTAATATTCACACTTCTTCGGGCTGGAGTATTCTTCACCTCATACATTCACTTAAACTCAAGAAGGCACATTTTTTAAAAGGAAAGTGCTAATAGCGAAACCTTTGACGTCAATAGAACAAACGTTCATTGCCTAAAGATAATTGACACAATGAGTCATTTAATTGCAAGAAAACACTTCACATCAAACTATGATGGTGAAATGATTTGTAAAAGAGGCTAAATACCTGAGCAGAACTTTGTGTTGTCAGTATACGCATCTCCTGTCTTTAAATTTTTTTAATGACTAATGAATGTCTGTCTTCTATGAGAGTTGAACTCATTACATGCAGCCAACAGAATACCAAAAGCAATCAAAATGCAAATTCGACTCATGATTTAAAACAATGGCGCAGGACAGATGCAAACTGCTGAATTATTCATTTGTGTTCTGTGAATTAGAGTGTTTGTAATTGTAAAACTTGATTTGTGGTTTGCTTTCCCCAGTTCGTTCACTCCATCTACACCCACCTGGCAGAGAAAAGGCTCTCGACTGATCTCTGCGAGTGGTCGGAGGTCACTGACGGACTCCTTTGAGAGGCTGAAAGAGAGACCAGGTTCATATTCGGATCATTTCTATTGCCCAACATACTCACAAACAAATAAACTGCACTCCAAGGCAAACAGCACTCAATAAACTCGCCCATGCTCCTCTAGGTCAAATTCAGCAGCTATAGGCATGAGTGAATAATGCTGCTGTGTTTGTTTGACATGCTTGGACACCAGCAAGACTAATAATTGAAGTAATACAGACAGCTAGAGAAAAAGTACCTTCGGAAGAGTTACATCGTTCCCAACTGGAGGAGGAGGGAGTTTTGCTGGGGGATTTGGTTCCATTGTCTGCATCTGAAGATCAAAGAAGAGTTTTAGGTACTTTTGACGTCAGAGTTTAGATTGAAAAACTGTTCTGAATGTGCACTAAGGAACCACATCTAAGTGCATTTCTAAATGGATCTGAAGATTTTAGTACAGTTTGCAAAAGTTTGTTTGGTCACAGCACCTCCAAAGTATTTTTAAACATTGACCACATGACCAGTAACAGTCAACAAACTGCTTGGGTACATTTTAAGCGAGCCATATAGTAATTTTTAAAACAATAGTTGAGATAAATAAAACATTGGGCAAACATTTAACCCAACCGCTGGGTTTGTCCATTTTCAACCCAACTTGGGTTGTTTTTAACCCAGCAAGAGTGAACATTTCATTTCAATAGATCAAAGCACTGGAAAACTAAATCCTCATTCCTGTTTGGTTGGCATCCTTCCCATCAAATTTGTTAATGCATTAAGCAGTTTGATATAGCAAAAGTCTCATCACTCTGCCAACATATTCTCGAGATTATCTGACCTGAAGTCTAATGACTGGTTAAGTAATGAGACAAAATATGTGAACTTTGACCTGTTGGTTGCACTACACAGTTTAAAACAGAGGCCCCAAATTGTGTATGATCAAAGTTGAGAAACTCCTCAATAAGTGTGCTGAAACTTTTTACCATATTTGCAATTCCATGGTTTCATCCCACAAGATCAGACCAATGTAATAAATAGCGTGTCTTTTATAGTTCCTTCGCATAATTCCTCATTTGCAAATGAGCCCAATAGTCAGTATTTCGTCTTCAATCTTACTGTAGGATAGTGCTGCATCATCTTGCCCAGACAAACCTCCTGACTGTGACCGGCCCAGACCTACAGAGTATCCACGTGTCTTCCTGCTGCCGGAACGGGAACTGCAGTGCGAACTTCGTTTATGATCATCCCCTGGAGATAAATAAATATACAAAGAGTCATTACCATAATCTAATTGTGTGCTTAAGCCAGGAGCGACTGCTTCATCTGCTTCCCTGCGCTCTCTGTTGTTTTCATTTTCTTGAGAACAGTGTCTTTGATGTAATGATTGCCACAGCCAGGCCTTGTAAGCTCAGATGAATTAGAAGAAGGACTTACCAGGGTGGCTGTACTCAACACAGGTGGGTAAGTATTCATTGCTGTCCAGATCGATGGGTACAAATGCTGTGTATTTGCTCAAGATGTTGCAGGCTTTGCTCGTGTGGATTGCGTAAAGCTGGTACCTTCTCCCAGAACCTACAAGAAATGGCATAGTTGAGAGATCATATGTGTAAGTGATTGTTTGAACATTGGACATTCAAATCCCACAAACTATAAAAGGTCATCAGCTAAATGATAAACTAGGTAATTAAGAGTCCAGTTCCTCACCATGCTCAATCTCACACTCTTTGTCCGCCATATGTTCGAAGTCTTTAATAATGGAGCGTCCCGCCAGGTGATGGAAGGTTTCATTCCACAGGTCCTCGTGAACTTTTTCCTCCCTCTCTCGACCTTTTAGGTAAGGTTGAATGTCAAAGATCACCTCCCATTTCATGGGTTTCCCACACAACAATCCTGACACGACCGCTTTGCAATCTCCCTTTCCATGACTGGCCTTGAATTCTGGAACGTGAGGATCTTGGGGCGTTTCGACTTCGCAAAGCTGATGCGTGTAGCCATCTGTTCGACATTAAACATAAGATTCAGAAAATTAACAGATGCATTCCCTGATAAAAAAAACAAAACATCATAACAGTTGGTTGAGCTCATAAACAGCTTAAATGACTTAAATGAGCTCAAGTTAAAACTGTAAAAAGAAAGCATTGCTTGTTGCTCTCGGTCTGGCTAGGGGATGTTTTAGATGGATATTCTCAAAATCGACTAATTGGTGATTTATCTAAACCAGGGGTGCCTAATCATTTTCCTGGAGATCTACCTTCCTGTAGAGTTCAGATCCAACTTTAATTATCAAGTGCTCCAGAAGATCTCAAAAGGATATTTCACCCAAAAATGAAAATTCTGTCATCATTTACTCATCCTTACGTTGTTCCAATCCCGTAAGACCTTCTTTAATCTTTAGAACACAAATGAAGATATTTTTTTGATTAAATCCGAGGGCTTTCAGTCCCTCCATTGGGAGCAATGCAATTTGCGCAAAAGTCTAGAATGAAATGAAAGACGCCATTACAGTAATCTATGTAACTTCAGTGGTTTAACCTCAATTTTATGAAGCGACACGAATACTTTGTTTGCACAAAATAACAATTTACCTCTATTTTAAAAAAAATTATATTATCCAAAGCACGTTCACGGAACAATTTCCCCAACATGCATGTGTCGTGGTACTCCTCCTACTGGATCGCAGTTCAATATTTTTGTAAATAAAGTGGTAAATTATGTTTTTTGTGTGTGTGCAAACATAGCACTCATAAAATTAAGGTTAAACCACTGAAGTCACATGGATTACTGTAATAATGTCTTTCCTATTGTTCTGAACCTTTAATGTGTAAATTGCGTCCCAATGGAGGGACTGAAAGCTCTCTACTCACCCTCATGTCCTTCCAAACCTATAAGACTGAAAGCTCTTACTGGTTTGGAACGACATGAGGGTGAGTAATTAATGACAGAATTTTCATTTATTGGGTGAACTAATCCTTTAATTAGCTGGTTCAGTTGAATTTGATCAGGGTTAGAGCTGAACCTTCCAGGAAGATAGATCTCCAGGAACAGGATTGGGCACCCCTGGTCTAATGCCTGCTACAGACCGCGTGATTTCGACAATCCTATAAGATTATTAGAAATCACACCGTACAATCACACTGTCCACTAGATGAATCGAAAGATGAATAAGCTCAAGAAGCAAGATCAATCACACTTTAGCAATTGTGTTTTTTTCATGTTGCTTTTTTATTGGCTAGTGAGTAGATGTAGGTCCTAGCAGCAAACACACTGTGAGATGATCACTGTCAGAAAATTATCGCAGGCTATCTTTGGTCATCAAGACCATGACAATGGCCGTCTTTGAACCTCTCTCACTAAATGACTTAGGACTACCGTTTAGGAGCCACAACCACAGAAATCACCATGATTGGTCATCTTTTGACAGCATAAAATCATTCAATGTGTACCTGGCATAAAAGGCTAGTTGAATAGGCTGGGAAACATAATTAAGGTACACCAGACTCTATTCAGATGTCATTTTTGGCATAAGTTCATGCTTTAAAATTTTTTTTTTTTAAAAAGTGGTTTTGAAATTACTTCTAACTTGTCTGCTGTTTTAAAAATGCAACTCTCATGGTGCCGAAAAGGAATATGCATCAAATTATCTTTAACCCCAGGGTTCCCACACTTTTTTACCACCAAATTTCAATAACTTTTCCATCATCTTTCCTGTTAAAATTTCTTCTGATAGAGATCTCTTGAAAATTCCATGCATGTACCAGGTTTGAATCATTGGAGTTTAAGTGTTTACATTCATCCACAGTATATGACTTTCAACGGACAGCATGATATTACCACCATTGGCTGTTGGGTGAGTTTTTACTCTTCATAAAGACTCACAAGGAGCGATATCGAGCTGATGAAAAATGTTAAAGCAGTACAAAATCTGAAAAAAAAATCACTATAGAATTACAATTACAACTGATTAGCTGATTCATGAGTAGTTTCTCAATCCTCGCTCACTGTACATGTTAAGTGCCTCTACGCCCACACACACTGTTCAGCTGATTATGGGTATTTAAATTACAGTGTTATAAGCCAGCTTAACTCTGAGCCCAAGCAGCGCAAAGATTAATATGCATCAGAAATTGACGTCTTTGTTCTTGCACTTGAGCACTGTAGTGAAGGACTAACCCACATCGCCGGCGCTGCCTAGGGAAGGGCTGTCCGTTGAAGACCTGGAGCCATCTTCCACCACGGGACCCTGTGCAGAGGGACCAGGGTGGGTCTGATCCGCCTTCGACTCCCCCTGGAGACCCTCTTGTGGTTTGTGAGCAGGTATGGGACGTCCTCTTGAGGACGTGGCACACAGGCTGGCCAACTGTGGCTTTTGGAGAAATGAGCAATAGTTCATTTAACATTTCTTAATTAATTATATTTTGCCTTGAAAAATGGTTTTAAATAAAATATTTAATATTTGAAAAATAAATATTAAATAAATAACAATACATTTTCAAACTAATATTATTATTTTGACTGTTTTTTGTTTGTTTGTTTTTTACCCAGTTAGCATTAGGATAGCTATGTCCTAATGCATTCAGGTCCAGATGTCAATCAACAGCTGATTTGTATGGTTCTTGAACTTAACTTAAAAATATCACAATGCTAATCCTATCAAGTCCGATTGTGTTTATATGCTCACATTGAGCATGCAGGTCATTTCCAATATGAAGACAGCACATACTGAAAGGAAATCTAATTTATTCC
This sequence comes from Opsariichthys bidens, assembly GCA_037194245.1. NCBI lineage: Eukaryota > Metazoa > Chordata > Actinopteri > Cypriniformes > Xenocyprididae > Opsariichthys > Opsariichthys bidens. The sequence continues at coordinate 23,262,365 of CM074285.1, read as the reverse complement.
ACCACGTGTAGATGGAAATTATGAACACAATGACTCTTTGAGAAGCCGTAGCCATGCCAGCCCCTATAGCTGTAGCTCTCACCTGCATTTAACAGCAATTTGGATCATGAGAAATTGATGCCTGCTGAAGAGCTAATAAGGACCATTAAAGTCATTATTGCATCCATTAAGGTAAAATCAAGGACTCTTGTTATTGCCTAATCTGTAATATTTCCTACTCCCTTTTTGATAAAATGTCCATGGCCAATTGCTTACAGTGCAAAGTGTGGGCTGGACTATTGATATCTTCTGCCTATTCAGAGAGTGTGACACTGGATATTTTTTCATGGTCATCAAAGGTTTTGTCACAGTTGTCAGAACTAATTGTACCCCGGACGACAAACGTAAGTGGCTCATCGTTCGATATGTCTATTGGCAAGGTGACGGCAATGCGGGAGTATCACTGAACTCACTGAATATGAAAAAACGTCATGAAATAGAAGCAGGACGTATTTTATTTTGTCATGTTAAGTCGCCTTTATTATATATAGCGCTTTTTACAAAACAGATTTTGTCAAAGCAGCTTTTACAGTGATTACAGGAAAATAATTTTGCTCTAGAAGAAAGGGATGAGTAGTTAAAGAATGATGCTATCATTAAAACTGCTTATTAAATAATATTTTTACAATTACATAATAATAATAAAATGATAAAATATTTATTTTCATATTATTATTTAAACATTTAAATAACTGCAGTACTGTAGTCTCTTAGGAATGCCGACATACGAGAAGCATCTTTAAACCTCCTAAGAAGGCCTGCTGTGAATCGAAAGGGTTTTCCTTGGCCATTCAGCTCAATTGTCATGCATGAAATGAGTATGGCCATCATTATGAGTCACAAAGGATGCACACCTCTCTGTTGTGGTCTTGATTACATACTAATTTGTCTCTAGGTCAGGGATATTTTTGGCCTCATTATTTCAGCCCTGTTCAAACACTGGCAGATCTTTTGTAACGGGCGACAACCTTTTCTTTCTCCCGCTGCACTCCAAAGGTGCATTTATATTTTACATCACAAAAGTGTTCACCTGAAACTAATTTTTTAGAAAACATCCATTGCTTAAATGTCCAGGGAACTGTAATTCATCTTCCACAGGCTGTGCCATCTAAATTCTATTTGTGTGGATGTGGCGGTAAGAAGATTGAATTATGAATTACATTCTCATCACAGAGCTCAGAAATGAGTTCAAATAACCCTTCAGAACGAACAGATGAATCCATAGAGCTCTTCTCATATCATAGCAGATGCTTCGGCTTTTGCAGATGGCATGGCGAAGGCTGCCTACAGATGTTTCTTCCCAAAGAAAACAACTACTTCCTAAATATAATCCATCTGCTTTGTGTCAAAACAGGAGTTACATATACAGATGTTTCCTCTAATCATTTCTAAGTACAATATTTAAGGCAAACTCATGATGTGTACTATAAGCAGTGTAGGAGTATCGCATTACAAGTTGTACAATGTAATCAGATTACTTTTTCAAGAAACTAGAAAAGTAACGCAATTACTTTTAAATTTGTAACAAAATATAAGTTATTCTTTCAAATGTAATGCAAGTTATTTGTTTTCCCACCTCTTCTGTCCATGTATTGACAGAAATCGGGAGTAAGGTGAAAATACTTTATGTACTTAATGTCACTTTATTAACCAATGTCTTTGCAGGTGACCTTCGATGATCCAATTCAACCATATTCTAAACAAAAATGACTTTAGATAAGCATCACATTTGCCAAAAATAGAACTTTTTTGTTGTTGTTGTTTATAAAAAACACAAGCAAACCCAGCCCAGGTGAGAAAAAGTAACGCAACACATCACTTTCCGTAAAAAGTGCAATATTGTAAGGCGTTACTTATAAAAGTAACTTTCTCCAACACTAATTATAAGATATGATAACTATCCTATACATAGTGCGTTTATAAATTTACCCAAGTATGCAAGTCCTGATATTAATTCTTGGCAAACACACTTCTATACCAAATTCAGATTCATTCTAGTGAAACATTTCATCCTGAACAGTTCTCTCTCCTATATGTGGTATTGAAAAGTCAGTATGATTTACGTGAATCGATTCATCCTGGTTTTCTCGCTCATAGGTAGTGTTGGAAAGTGTCATTCATTCTAGTAATTTAGGCCCAGTTTACACTGGTGCGTTTTCCTTTTAAAACAGCTTTTTAAAATGAAAACGATCCTCATCCACACTGGCGTTGCCACAGCGTTTCAGAAACGATCTTCATCTGCACTACATGACTGAAAAAGCATGTCACATGACAGTTCATGCACACTGGGTATGCGTGTAGTGTGTAAACAGTCGCCTTTTGTGCATGTAGGCAGCTGCAGTATTAAAAAAATGCAGTTTAACTGCACAATGGCTGCTAAAAACAACAAAAATGACAACAAAGCTAGCAAAGATTGCAGTTCAGTCTCCATGTTTTTGTTTAGGATACGCAGAGCGAACATGGGCAGCCACGCCATTGCGTTTTCAAACAAAAATGGCCTCATTTTAGCATTCAGCATTTTCGAAAGTCTCCATTTTCGATTTTCGAAAACGCCGGTGTAGTGTAAACAACAGGAGTAACCATAGCAAAACTTATACGTTTTAAAACGAAAAAGCACTCGTGTAAATGGGGCCTAAGTTTAGCTTAATCAGTTCTCTCTTTTTTATATGCAGTGTTGGGAAATCTGATTCATTCTAGTGAATGGTTTCGTCCTAAATGGTCCTGTCTCTCTAATATAGTGTTGGAAAGTCTCATTCATTCTAGTGAATCAGTTCTTCTTAAATAATACTAACTTTACAATTCCACAATGCAGAGAGAGCACTGTTTAAGATAAACTGAGTCTCTAGAATGAATGAGACTTTCCAACACTACATTTGAGAGACTGGACCATTTAGGATGATACTATTCACTAGAATGAATCAGATTTCCCAACACTGTATATGAAAAAGAGAGAACTGTTTAGGATGAATTGATTCACTGGAATGAATCAGACTTCACAGCACTACGTATGAGAGAGAAAGGCATTTAGGATGAATTGATTCACTTAGAGAGAGCAGTGTTTAAGTGAATCAGTTCATCTTAAATGGTTTTCTCTCTCATACGTAGTGCTGTAAAGTCTGATTCATTCAACTCAATCAGTTCATCCTAAAGAGTTCTCTCTTTTTCATATGCAGTGTTGGGAAATCTGATTCATTTCAGAGAATCGTTTCATCCTAAATGGTCCTGTCTCTCAAATGTAGGGTTGGAAATCTGATTCATTCTAGTGACTCATTGAACTAAACAGTGGTGTAGTTCATCCTAAACATCCTCGCTCTAATATGTGGAATTGGAAAGAATGATTCTAGTGAATCAACTTGTGCTAATCGGTAGGCTTGGGAATCGAAAATCGATTGCAGTTCTGAAATTGAACACTTAAGGTCATTAAAAAAAAGAAAATCACTCACTGATCAAGAATGAATAACTTTTGTAACTAATAAGAATTAATGTATATTTTATTTATAAAAAGAAAAAAGAATACTATGCAGTGTTTCTTTACATTTTCTATACCTGAACTTTGTTCAGTATTTATTTGTGCCATTGCTATTTTGTTTATTTGTTCTTATTTTATTATTGCTTACTTGTCTTTAATAATATTTGAACTTTATATAAGTTATTCCAGTTGTTCTTTCTGTGGTATTTTTGTTAAAAGCATTTACTTACCTGGTAGTCCATTTTCCACTGAGCTCCATAGTCAGGATGAGTCTGACCGATGAGCTCCTGGACTTTTGCTCGTCTAAGAGGGTTTTTCCCCACCACAGAGCTGGGGTCGCTGGGAGTGTAGGCCTTCTTCATGGGGTTGTAATCTACGATCTGATTGGTGCTATAAGCACGTCTTCTCGGCGAGGTGCTTGTGTCAGTTCCTGTGGAAAAAAAATTGATTTAGCTCATTTCCACTCTTATATAGTAGTTTGCTGACTTCATGAAGAAAACTTTATTCCTTTATTCTCTTTCATCAGGAGATTTTAAGGAATAGTTCATCCAAACATTAAAACTCTGTAACATCATATAGTGCTGTACTTTACCCATAATGTCTTGCTCCGTGGCAACAGAAGTGCTCTCAGGCATGGTCTCCTGGCAACTGTCAAACAGCGAGCCGACTTGATTGTCCCTGTGTGGCCCCTGACCATCACAGTAAAACTTCCCAGCATCCTCCTCTTGAGAGTGATAGAACACGGAACTGGAGGACTCGTTGGAACGCATCATGCTGTATCGTCTCCGTTTGTCCTGTTACAACAGAGGAAAGAGCTTTTGTTTTCGGCCTAAAATCTGTATTTGCATTAACAAACGTTCTATGCTAAAAACTACAATAATCACACATATATAATTATTAACTGCGCAATGGCTGCTAAAAATATCTAAATAATAATAATCTGTTTTGTGTATATTCGATATTATATCAAAATACAGTATATTTTAAAATAATAACAATATTATCAAAATAATAATGAAAATATTAATTATTAGAAGTATTATTAATAGTAGTATAAATATTTAGTATAATAATTACGGATGTCATAATAACAACTTGCTATTTTTAGTGTATATTTATTATAATATATTTAGTATATTTTAAAACAATAACAATATTATCTATCTAAATAATAATAATCAGCTTTGTGTATACTTGATATTACATCAAAATACAGTATATTTTAAAATAATAACAATATTATAAAAACAATAAAAATAATAATACTAATTATTATTATTAGTAGTATATAAATATAGTATAATAATTACAGCTTAAATGTTGCTGTTTTTTAGTGTATAAATCATATTACAAATAATACATCAAAATTTTGTTTATTTTAAAATAATAGCAGCAATATTAAAATTATAATAAAATTATTATTATTATTAATATTAGTATAAAGATATAGTATAATAATTACAGATTAACCGTTGCTGTGTTTTTAGTGTATATTTGTTATTGTAATATATCAAAATAGAGTGTAGTTTCAAATAATAACTATATTATCTATTTAAATAAATTATCATGGTCGATGTTGTTTCAGAATTTGTGAGGTTTGTGTATATTTTGTGTTGATCAAAATACAGTATATTTTAAAAATAGCATCTAAATAATAATATATAAAATATAGTATAATAACTACAAACGGATGGACGATGAATGACTTACTGATTTGGGGTTGGAGTGATATCGGGAGGTATCACAGACCACACTGTATCCAATCAGCCGGTCACCCGGGAACAGACAGGTCGCCCCCAATGGAGAGAGCAGGATCTCCTTTGTCTCTGGATACAGCCACTCAATGGAGATGTCAGTCAGTACTGATGTCATGGACTTCTTCAGAGACTTAATCATCTGCCAGTGACACAAATACCACCTAGTGAACTTAATCAAGGGAGCACAAGGGAGTCTAGAAACATTCTCTATATAAATAAAACAGGAAAATATATAGACACTAGTCTTAAACTCCAGGAAGAGAAGGAAAAAACATTAAATGTGTGTCAGTGTTGATTATTATCCTAATTTATGTTTGACTAAACAAAACAAATTGTTAATTGCTAATACATTTGGACACTCCACAATTTACGCGGGTGCTGTAATTGCTTTGCGGTGACATTCAAAATAACAGGCTGTTGCGGTGGAAGATAAACATGTCAGAGGAAATGAGGACCTTGGGCTGCAGTCGTTCCCCTTCTGCCAGGAACTCAGCTGTGCCTCTGGAAACGGCGGACAGTCCTAAAACCAGCCTCCTGCACACGGCCTGGCCTATACCGAACGTGTAACACCTGCCATGATGAAAACACACACAGAGAGACGGGACAGGTGCGCTGAGTCTATGAAAACATCAGAAGAGCATCGCATAAAGATGAAACTGCATCTCAACTTGCTGACGCTCTGCCAGACAAAGTACATTTACAAAAGAATTTTATTGCTTCATTAATTCTGGGACTGGCAAGCATGCTGTCAGAAAGCCACGACGTGTCTTATTCATACTGTATATTTGAACAGTAAGAACTTCTTCTTCAGCAACTCTCTGTCTCAAAACATACGCAGCTGCCTTTTTAGGAAGCATTCAAATTGAAAGTGACTGATTAGGATCTAGGCTCCAACTGCATACAAATAGACATAAAGGCTTACAACTATGCTGATAAAAGCAGTTTAAACCAGCCTAAACATGGTCTTACATGGTTTAAGTTGGGAGACGAGCCTGAAATATACATATATCTATATAATGACATTTTTTTTTTCAGTGATATTGTCCAAATGATTTCTGGGATTACCGTACAAATTGGCCAAATGCTTCTAGCTAAGCAAACTCAATATTATGTCATTGTGTTCTGAAATGCGCATAACATAAAGTCATTGTTGTTACTAATTTTAGGCATGAATATATAATGTGTACTTCCACAGTGATGCCTTAAAATGCTGTCTAGGTAGCCAGCTCACTACGTTTTGTAACCAAGCTAATATACTGAAGATTTTAGATTTGAAATTTCTCTAGAAGCTCTAGATTTCGGCCTCACTGGGGTCTGTAAAACACACCAGATCTAATGCACAGTATCTGAAGATAAACAGCAGGAATTGAAGATGAGTGACCTTCAGCGTAGGCAACAACATCTGTGGCTCACTGCATGCGAGATATGAGACGCACTTTGCTTAATGCACTAACAGGGAACACATCTGTCCATTTACTAAAGCGCAGACTGGCGATTTCTGCAGCTGAGAAACATCCCTAACAAGCAAAGAAAGCCGAGTCGTGTCTCAACAGCAGAGAAATAGAGTGCAGTTAGACACATTTGTGATTATTCTCAATCGTCTGAGGAGAGCAAGTGCTGTTTAAGGCAGTAATTCACACTGCAGTGTCATTTCCCAGCCATCGTCTTTGTGTCTGACCTCAGCTTGTGTCTATTGTACTGCAGGCTGTTAAAACCTACGGTTTCTTCCATTCTTTTGAAAGAAAGCTTTTTTTGCATCTGCTCTAGGAGGACGAGGAAGAAAAGAAGTGCTTCTCTCAGGTGAACATCTCGGCATGTGACAAATTGACTGGAGTTGGGAGATGGATGCCCCTCGGAAACAAAGCCTGTGAATGCCAGCAGCGTTATGGCTAGTGCAGATCTAAAAGGATTAGACAGAGAGACATCAATTTACTGTTGCGAGTGTCTGTGCCGATCTGATTATGATCTTATTACCTGAATAGTTCTGCAGCTCTGTATCCTTGAACCTATGATATTAAAGGATTAGTTCACCCAGAAATGAAAAATTTGAATCATCAGTTATTTAATCAGCAAATCATTCCAAAAGCATATGGCTTTCGTCTGTAGGAAATAAAATAGGATATTTTGAAATGAAGACTGAGTTGCTCTTTTCCATATAAATGAAAACATGTTGTGACCAGGGGATGGTTAGCACAAAAAAAGACACCATATGATGTCTGTATGCCACTATATTTCAAGTAATGATAATGTATGTGTGACGCAAGGCTGTGAGATACGAGACCGGTGCAGCACACAGCTGACGCTCATTATCACTCACGCCACCAGCCTTGCGCCGTTCCCTTACGGCTCTCACACGCCCTGCTCGTCACAGTTTGCTATTCACTATGGTATATTCAAGAGATAGTTCATCTAAAAAGTATTATTTCGTCATCATTCACTCATGTTGCTCCAAACCTGTATGACGTTCTTTGTTCTGCACAAACAAAATTGCACTTCCATTATAAGAAAAACAGAAATTTTTCAAAATATCTTTTGTTAAAGTAAATAATGACAGAATGTTCATATTTGAATGAAATATCCCTTTAATGTCTGTTTGTGTCAGTTTGCTGCTGACGAATTATTATTATAATTTTTTATTGGATCAATAATTAATGCAGAAAAATTGTTATCCAAAACTATTTTTTTGAGATGTCAATGTAAAGCCTTTACTGCTGTTTGTATATATGTATATATATATAGTATATATAAATATGTATATATATATATGTTGAGTATATATATAAGATTGAATCATGACTCAATTTCAGAGTTCACTATCAGTGTTATTATTGACTAAATTCAAAATTAGAAAAAATGTTTTCATAAATTGAAAAAAAAAAAAAGAAATAAAAGAAAATATAATTATTAGATGAAAACCTTAAAAAACCTTTTAAACAATAATCTTATTTCATTTTAGTTATTTGCTAACATTTCTCATTTTTAGTTCAAGTACAAAAATTACAAAAACTGCAACAAAAATTAATCAAAGCTAAAGTTAAAGGTAGATTGATCGGCCAGGGATTTCCCGCATGATCGGCACCGAACGGTGACCGGCCGGTTTTGCTGCCAGCGGCACAGACACTGGTAATAACGTCTCTCTCTTATTTCTCCAACAGCGAAGTAACACACACCCACGCGAGTGCCTCCTCCTTTTATTACTGACTTTTTTCTTGTGTTTTTTTTAATGAAAATAAAACTGTGTTGAAGAAAAGTAAAACAAATTTTTGTTTGTATATGTTGCAATTATCTGCAAAAATCGGAGTCACAAAAATTAAAAAGAAAACTGAAACTATAAAAATAAAAGCAAATTCTAAATATTAATAAATACTATAACCGTATATAAATAATATTTTTAAAAAAACTTCACAATAAGGTAAAGTTTTGGAATTTAATCAAATTGTGAGAACAAAGATTTACATTTCTAGCAAGAACAAATTCTGTCAAACCTGGTGTGACGTGTTATAATGTGCCATATTTGAGATTTCCTCAAATGTAAAAGTCTCAATGTTAACTGTTTTTTTGTTGTTGTTTTTTTTAAATATATATATACTCCCAAATTCAGAGATGGCTTCCAAACTCATGAGCGCGTACAATATGAGATCAACCTTAAATGCAATGTAACTTGCTTTAGTGCCAAATGCATAAATGTAAATTTGCAAACACTGACCTGGTGAACCTGGCATGGCTGCGGAGCAACTCAATGACCTTCCCTGTGTTACTGACGGCTCCGTCAGTCAGGAGGAAGAGCAGGCGAGGATGGCCTTTCTGCATGGGCTGCCGTAGGATCCAGTTGAGGGGAGCCAATATGTTTGTGCCACCCATGTCAGCCCGGATCTTCTTCACGTGCTCGTAAGCCAACGCCAAGCTCTCCTGTGAAATAAATGAGGTTTGTTAAATGGGGTACTTCACTGCTGGCAAAATGAGCTTTCAATAAAACTTGTCTGTCTGTGTGGTAGAAAAGCAGTTTTCTGCTTCATGACTAAAGAAAATAATTTTGCCAAAAATGGTTTGGAAAACTACAACACCCATAATGCACTCGGCATGTTGTCATCCAAGGCCACTCCCAGTCTGCTCCTATTAGATAGGCTTGACCAGTGTCAAATACCACCTTCATTGAGTAGGAAATACTCTGTAGCAAACTTTTAGTCACAATTGAGTCAATTTAATTGTCTTGTTCCACCAGATACTTTGACAGAAGAGGAACGGGGAGCACCTTCTGCTCAATATTGGCATATTTGGCCATTATCCACTGTAAATTTTTATTAGATTTATGCTTAAAAGAAAAAAAAAACATTTATTTACTACTTAATAAGCAGTGTTTTTATGCAATAAGAAATCAGTAAGAAACTTGAATAGAAATTCATTATATGAACCCAGACCTTTGCCATTGGATCCCAGCAGAAAAACACAAACATCGGCCATCTTGAGCAACTCAGTGTAACTGCAGATCTAATGAGGGCAGTGATTGAGGACGCTGACTGTGGGTCCCTGCGGGTGACCTACCTCATCGTAGCTCTGACTGGTGGCAAACAGCGTTTTGAACTTGGATCCGAAGCCCACTATGTTGAATAAGCATGCTGGGAAAAGACTTTTCAGAATCACGACCATTGCATCCTGTGAATGCACACAAAATGGGAGGTCAGGTGGAAGATAACAGGTTAGATAATGGAGATCAGATAATGGGGGAAGAAAATCGGATGGGAATTAAAGGGGCTTTTCTCACACATGCCATTTTTTTTACATGCCATGATTCTGTATTTTGCATTACTTATACAAAATATGTATATACAATATATATATATATATATATATATATATATATATATATATATATATATATACATATATATATATATATAATATATATATATATTTTGTATATACTTATACAAAATATATATATATTTAAAATTAATACACATACACACGCATATATATATATATATGTGTGTGTGTGTTAAAATGTTTACTATTATTAATATTATACATGTAAACAGAATTAAATTAGAATCCTATGTAAATAGAATTAATAATATACATATGTATATATGTAAATAATGATATAATCAAGTCATGATATTTTTTTCTATTACTTTAACTCATCAAAATAATTTAACCAATTCCAACTTAATTTTTTTAAGTTAGGCAAGATTCAACTAGGCAAGATTTTCTTTTTAAAAAATGAGTTGAAATGACTTGTACAGCTAATTTGATTATACTGAAAGAAAAATAAATAAATACGGCAGTAACTGAACGTAAGCTTTTATGTTGAATTGACCCTTCGCCGGCAGTTTGATTGACGGGCGATCTGACCAATCTTAACCCCGAATCCGCCATTTTGTCCGACAAAGCAGTCAGGGGAGTTAGTAGATTAACGTTGGTGAACTTGAACTTGAAAAATTGTGTGTCCTCACGTCTTTGCGCGCTTGAAACAACATTCCTTCTGATGTATTTTTCACTTTGTGAGAACTTGATGTGTGGCGTGAGAGCGCATGGCTTGTCGGAGATAGCAACAGTAACTAAAGGGTCAATCGGGGTATTTTTTATAGTGATATATATATATATATATATATATATATATATATATATATATATGTAAAATATCAAGTTAACACTGACTTTACATTTTCATTACATTTGCCATGCTAATAGTGCTTTAATAATAAATTATTATTTAACATAGATTCTAGTTGTAGTTATTTACCATTTAATATATGCTGATTATGTAAAGCAACTCACATTAAACTAATTGCAGGGTTAAGTGCTTATGCACGCTCGATGGCAGGACTGTAACCATCATAGATATTGAGGGGTCCCACAAATGTTTGGACTAGTAGTCGATTGCTAATGGCTTTTCAACTCAGTCACCACAGCTTGGATTGAACCAACAATCTTTGTCATCCAGACCTGAAGCCATTAGACAGCACTGCTTAGTGAACACAATAATTATAACTGTCAGACATCCATTGTGTCTCATCTACAGTACAGATATAATTTACAATGCTCTTTTTTCGACATCTTGACAGCAGTAATTAGAATGAGGATATAATTAAGTTTGTAAATATGAATGTGTGATTATCACAGAAGAGGTCTAGCCTTTTTACAGTTTTTGCAATAATGAGGTCTTTCACTGTTTCAATGAATGAATTTTAAAAAACCAATCACCAAGTTTGTTTTAATTTGCATAATAAAACAATTCCACCTTCTCAAAGCACTTCCTCACGCATTCAAACAAATCTCGACACACAATGAGAAAAGATTTTTAAAGATATTTAAGGCATAGTTCACCCGAAAATGAATATTCTACAATCATTTATTCACTTTGTTGTCTCTGTGGAACACAAAAGGAGAAATTTTTGAAGAATTGTACTTCTTCCCCATGCAATTGACTCTTCGCAAACAGTTTGATTGACAGGCGATCTGACCAATCATAACCCCGAATCCGCCATTTTGTCCGACAAAACAGTCAGGGGAATTAGTAGATTAACGTTGGTGAACTTGAAAAAATTTTGTGTGTACTCACGTCTTTCTACGCTTGAAACAACATTCCTTTTGATGTTCATTCATGTTTATTTGATGCTATAAATGAACTAGTATGAAGAGATGATCTACAGCGATCTGTCACGACACATTAAAGAGACACTCTACGCTATTTATTGTTTAAACTTCTTTAAAAAATTACAATATTTTAAATATGAAACTGTTTCATACGTCGTCAGTGTCTTCTTTGCTCCACAATGTAATTTTCACTGAGTGAGAACATGATGTGTGATGGGTTGTCGGGCACAGCAAAAGGGGGCGGGTTTTGCGAAGGGTCAATTACAAAAAAAGAGTGTGTTTCAAGCTTCAAAGGATAACAGAGCCACCAAGTATCATACACAACATTTTAAATATTCGGAAGTCATATGACAGCTTTGTGTGAGAAGTTGTTATTCAGTGTAGAAGAGAAGTTGTTTTTCCCTGATCGCTGTAGGTCCTCAGTTCAAGCGGCTCGTGAACCGATCATCTGTTCATACTAGTTCATTTATAGCATCAAATAAACATGAATGAACATCAGAAGGAATGTTGTTTCAAGCGCGGAAAGACGCGCGTACACACAAGTTCAAGTTCACCAATGTTAATCTACGAACTCCCCTGACTGCTGTGTCAGACAAAATGGCGGATTCGGGGTTATGATTGGTCAGATCACCTGTCAATCAAATTGCCAGCGAAGGGTCAACTGGTGATCGATGAATCGGTTCATTTTCAACGAATTAGTTGATCCAGTTCACAAAACCGGTCTGAATGATTCATTGACGAATCGCACTGTTCAACTCACTAAATAATGACCTTAATTTCAGTTTGTTCCTCACACTGAGCTATTGTATGAACTCAGAAGTCTTGGGATATAGCAGATCTTCGTATTAACTACTTTTATGGTGCTTTTGCATCTTGAATTTTGAAATGCTCAGTCATTGCCAATTCACAGCAAAGATGACCAGTGCAATTTTTCTAAATTTCTCATGTCACATGAGGGCGAGCAAATGATGTTCATTTATGGGTATCTTCCTTTCAGTGTTACTGGACACATCTGCTGCTGTCCTCCTCCTCCTCACCACAATGGATATATGACATTTCAGAATGAAGAAAGTCTTCTTCAGGGTCAAGGATATTCTGGGATGGATATTACCACTAGAGTGACCTGAGCCTTTACATTAGAGCAGTTTGGTGTCTGTGGTCAGAAGGGGAGCATCCTCAATCAAAACCGCAGTGAGTCATCGCAGCCTCGTGCGTCACGCTGCAGAGCCCCATCAACAGAGGACACGAGCACACACTCATTCACACTTTCACCGTGCACAAAATCTCAATCCCAGCATGGAGACCAACCAAGTTCAATTATCGTAGCTGCTTGAGCTATTCAATGCAACAAGCTGGTTATTTCATTCAAAGCCCCTTCAACAGGCTGCTCAAAAGGTATGATTTTCTTCAGAACTACAGAGCCATGTGATTTAGTAAAATATCTGTATTTCAAAAGAAAAACTTTCATTTCGACTAAAAAGCCTTTTGTGAAATTGTTCAAGAAAGGCTTTTTGTCTGACAGTGGTTCTCACGTCACGAATGCAAATGCCGCCAACGATATGCAGAGCACATTTAAAAAGTAACTTTCTTAATTTTTGTTTTTAAATTAAATTAAAATGGATTAAATGAATATAAGTTTGAACTACAAGGTTTTTTGTCATATAAAATCATCTCGATGATCATGTTATTTTCAGGCATGCGCAGACCTACTCAGTTAACGAACACTTACAAGCGCGCGCTTTGGCAGAATTCCAATAATAGCCATTATTTTTGTACATTCAGGGATTAAAATGGAAAAACTTGTAATTAGAGGAGAAAAACGAAATGAGGAACATACCAATGACATTGCAAACAAAAAGAGTCGAAGGTAAGAAGAATGGAAAATCAGTTTTCGGCAGCTGGCAGATGCACGACGGCTTGATATCATGCGCTCAGTGTTGTGTAACGTGAATTTATTGAACAGAAGAGTTTCACTTTGATATGAAGAAGTCACACTGCCAGCCATTTCAACACACTGTGAAACGAAAACTAATTTCTTTTAGTTTTAGCTGCCAGTAGTATTTGTTGATTTTGCAGACAACACCACCTCTTCTGCATATAGGTATAATAATGGTATTATCTGCTAATACCATAACATTAAATCTGATTGTTTTGTTTTTTTTGTGGTGACGTCATATGTAAATAATATGCGGCCCGGCAGACTCGCACTTGGACCGTAGGGTGACCCCTGGGGAAAACGGTTGTGAACCGCTGTTGTATGGTATAGCTAAATTTGAACAAATATAATTCTGCTTTGTGCTTAGTGGAAAAGTGTGAGAAACATGGCTTGATTTTCAACACTTTTGAATCTAACCTGTTTTAGAGTAAATATATACTTTACCATTCAAAAGTTAAGGCTTGTTAAGATTTTTTAATGTTGTTGAAAAGAAGTATCTTATGCTCACCAAGCCTGCATTTATTTGATCAAAAATATTGTAAAACTGTAATAATGTGAGCAAATATTACAATTTAAATTTAATGTTTTATATGGTAATATATTTATGACATTTATTCCTGTGCAATGATTAAATTTTAAAGCAACGCATTACTTTTAAATAACACAATTTTTCCCATGTAGTTCTAGACCAGGGGTGGCGAACTCCAGTCCTGAAGAGTTCAGATTACTTTCCATAAAAAGTAACTAAGTAATGCAATTCATTACTTTTCTAGGGAATAACGCAATATTGTAATTAATTGACCATTCGCAAAGAACTGTTGCTTTGTCCACAACAAATGCGCTCTCACGCCACACATCATGTTTTCACGCAGTGAAAAATACATCCTGGAGCAAAGAGGACACTGACAACTTGTCAACAGACATATGAAATAGTTTCATATTTAATATATCGTATTTTTTTTAAGAAGTTTAAACAATAAATAGCGTATAGTGTCTCTTTAATGTGTCGTGACAGATCGCTGTAGCTCCTTCAAGATCATCTCTTCATACTAGATCATTTATAGCATCAAATAAACATGAATGAACATCAGAAGGAATGTTGTTTCAGCTCCCTTGACTGCTTTGTCAGACAAAACGAGGTTATGATTTGTCAGGTCGCCTGTCAATCAAACTGTTTGCAAAGGGTCAGTTACTCAATAACTTTCCCCAACACTGGGACTAAGTTTGTGTAAACTCTGTGTTTACATGGCTTTTCAAAAATGGCATTTGCCAGTGTTTTTCTCCAATCAACACACACTTACGTCTCTGGTGCTTCCAATTGTACCTGTTTAGATCCTTCTCTGAAGTAGGAGCTAATTTAGTCCTCCCAAAAGATGTTACTATAACTAAAATCATTCCCAGTTCCTGCGGTGCGAACATGCAAAAAGTGGGTACTTCCACCAATAATTAAAGGAAGTGTGAAAGCATTCCTCCGGTGCGAAAGCCCCTAACTTTTTACTATGACTCTCATACTAAACTTTGCAAAATGTAACAGTAAACACAACTTTATTACTTTGAGAATTTATAAAAACTGTAATCTACATAAAACCATCCAAACAGATCGAAACTTATAAACACAAGTGGGCGATCCGCCTGAGGCCGAGACTTATGAAGAAGAGTCTTTTCGTTAAATAAGCACTCCTGTGTATATAAATACTCCGTTCCATTAATGGACATTAACATGACTGAAGCACTTTGGGGTTTTAAACCACTGAATAAATTAGTATGTCTTCAAAAGTTAATGAGCATTGGGAATGAGGGGCACAGATAGTTTAACGCAGAAACAGAAGCATCCTACCTTAACTCGATTGATGTTGACCCCGCTCATGCTTCCACTGCGGTCAATGAGGAAGATGAATTCCCCCTGGATGCTCCGCAGGTCAGAGGTCGTTGAGCGCAGGTCTGGGCAGAAGTTGAGCATGACCACGGGGTTGTGGAGGATGTCTTTATGAAGCCTCTTCCGAATAATGTCCACCTACACAACACACATTCGTGACAGAGCCATTACTGAAGACGAAGATTGTTAAAGCTGGTGAATCTCACGAAAAACATTATGTCACACTTACACACAAAATTAAAAGTTAAAAAAAAAAGAAGTTTTTTTTTTTCATAAAGCCCCAATTTTAGGAAAATTATGAGATTTAGTTTGCATATTATTTATTCTCATGTAATATTATATATATATAAAATTTGAAAAATGTTTAATTGTATGAGAAAAATGCATAAATAATTTGCAAACGATTATTAAACTAAATGTATACCTCAAGTCCTCATACGGCTTTCTGTATGGTCTATATAGATAAATATGAACATTATAACTCTTCCTTGCATATATTTAATGGAAAAGTGTGAGAAACATGACTCGATTTTTAACATTTGCATCAAACATTTTGAATCTAAAGGTTTTAGAGTAAATACATACAGTACCGTTCAAACATTTAAGATCTATACATTAGTGCATAATATATATATATATATATATATATATATATATATATATATATGGAGTGCGGTCCACTTGTCAGAGCTCAGGATCATTTGAAGGATGGCAGTGAGTCTATTGTGAATAAAGTACTTCAGATTAGCAATGTATTTCAATTGGTTGGTCCATTGTACATTAAATTGCTTCTTGGAATCTGCCATTTCCCTGCTGACTTACTAAATTAACCTTTGGAGGAAATAGCTTTCTTTTCCATACATAAACGTGTCCTGTATAAAACTGAGCTTGCTTGGATGTGCACAAACACTTTCATTTCCATGCTTTTTAGCCGCTAATCATCAGACTATTTTCCAAGTTCAAATTCAAGTACTATTATTTTCATTATTGAAATTAAAAATGACCAGAGCTTTCATTCAAATTTCTTCTGTTGTGTTCAACAGAAGAAAAAGAAAAATAATTTGGGTTTGGAAATTACAAACATATGAGTGAATAAATGATAACAGAATCAGTGTGATGATGATATTCATTTTACATTTTCATTTTTCATCATTTAGCAGACGCTTTTATCCAAAGCGACTTACAAAGGGAGCACTTAGGGGTTAGGTGTCTTGCTCAAGGGCACTTTAGTCATGGTGTTGAAGGTGGAGAGAGTGCTGTTTATTCACAATCCCCACTTTCAATTCCTGCCGGTGTGGGAATCGAACCAACAATCCTCAGATTACAAGCCCGACTCCCTCACCACTAGGCCACGACTACCCCATTTTCAATGTTATTAAGATCACTTCAGTGAACGATTGATAGAGCCAGATACTGAAACTGTTAGCCAAGATCAGAATTTTGAAAATCTTATACTGGTCATGAATTCCCCTTTCATGATTAAAGGAGCACACATCCACAAGGAGGTGGAATTAACTCTTAGTTCACTATGCAATAGGTAGAAACACTATGGACACAGCTGAAGACCTTTGACAGTTTCCATAGAAACCTCTATTCATTGCTGATCATTTTAGGGCTGAATGTTCTCTCCCTCCTGTTGAGGAACAGCACTCACTTAAGCTTTGCGCTGCTGAGAAACATGGTACTGATATTTTCACTTAATGTAACAACTTCCCGAAGCGACGATTTGCAAGAAGTGGCAAGAGATTTTGCATTAATTGGATAATCTAACTAAACTTGATTTCAAACTGGATTTTGAGTATGAGTGTCATTAGGCTGTTCTAACAGCTTGACGTTAAACACCCCATGAATATGTTAGACAATGACTGGAGCCATGTGCTGACATGTGCTGTATCCAAAATCGAATACTTCCCTAAAGTACAGTATGCGAAAAACAGTACGCCAAGTAAGTCAGAATGCATAGTATTCGAAAAACAGTAGGCAAAAAATACCAGGATGACCTACTACTTCCTCCGAGATTCTGAAGTGCACATCAGAGGATTTGTGAATAGCAGTGTGGCAGCGCAACATGGCTAATTTAGTGCGTCCAAATTTCATTAAAACTACCCATATTTATACTACAGAATGTACTTTTTAACGGTCGTAAAGTAAATTCAAATCTAGCACCTACTTTAGGAAGCAGCGATGGTCAAGACGATCTGCTGAAGCTCAAACTGAGAAGTTTTGAAGAAAGGCGTTTTAAGGAACGTTGAACGTGGCATGGTTGTTGGTGCCAGAAGGGCTGGTCCTGGTATTTCAGAAAATACTAATCTACTTGGATTTTCATTCACAGCCATCTCTTGGGTTTACAGAGAATGGAGGAAATATATCCAGAGAGCAGTAGTTCTGTGGGAGAAAATGCCTTGTTGATGCCGGAGGTCAGAGGAGAATGACCAGACTGGTTCAGCTGATAAAAAGGCAACAGTAACTCAAATAACCACTTGTTACTGTTACTAAACATCGAACCTTGAAGCAGATGGGCTAAAGCAGCAGAAGACACACCGGTGACACTCCTGTCAGCTGAGAAAGGGAAACTGAGGCTCCAATTCACACACGCTCAACAAAACTGGACAATAGAAGACTGGAAAAACGTTCCCTGGTCTGATGAGTCTTGATTTCTGATGCGACATTCAGATGTAAGGGGTCAAAAATTTGGAGTAAACAACAAGAAATTATGGATCCATCCTGCCTTGTATCACCAGTTCAGGTTACTGGTGTGTTTTGGCACACTTTGAGCATCATTGGAATCAATTGAGCATCATTTAATCTGGTTTCTTGAAAATGTGTTCACTACTCTCAAATGACCTCCACAGTCTCCAGATCTCAATCCAGTAGAGCAGCTTTGGGATTTGGTGGAATGCGGCATGGATGTGTGGTACTATCATGTCAATATGGTCCAAAATCTGTGAGAAATGTTTCCCGCACCTTGTTGAAACTGTGCCATGAAGAATTAAGGCAGTTCTGAAGGCAAAAGGGGTCCAACCCAGTACTAGCAAGGTGTACCTAATAAAGTGGCCGATGAGTGTGTGTGTATATATATATTAATTTTATTAATGTATATAATGAATAGAATATTTTATTAATTATTAAATTGATAAATAATAACATTTAATGAATAAGATACCATTTACTGAAGCCGACTGATTGGAAATTATTAGATTAATCACAATTATTTTCTTCGCTTTATGTTTCTCTTCAGGTTTACACGTGTAAAAGTACTCTAATTTTGGGAAACTTTAAAACTGTAGTTTCCTTGTCTAAAAAACTATGATTACACCATAATAATCTTTCAAAATCATTCCTTGAAAGTATTTTAATCTGTTATGTAACATGCTAATTTACTAATGGACCTCTTGGACCAAAAAAAAAAACCCGCGACTTGAGACCCTAACCGCTTCCCATTTGATCCTAGCTGTCAAAATGAAATAATATTCTTTTCTAGATTTCTTTACCAATTATATGCCGTTTAAAAAACTAAGCGTAATTGTGTTATACTACTTCCACAGAGTATCAAGCTTGTTTTGCTTGTTTTTGTCCTTGCACAACACACTCAAACTGTTTCTGTCTGTTTTCAGCATCCCTCATTTCCACATCTGTCTTTTTCCCCATCTCAGTCTTTCACTCACTGTCTTTTCATTACTGCAGTCCTTCTTCGTGGCCTTTATGTAGTCACTCCGTCCTTTCAGATGCTCATCGTATTCCTCCGGCGTCATGTCTCCGTCTTCGATGAGAACGTGTGGCAGATGGGGCTCTACGGAAAGAAAGGAAGAATTACTCTCTCTGTTCAGTGTGGAGGCACAACAGTGAATTATGACAGCAGAAGATGAGTTACGTTACTACCAGACATGAAGGACTCCCATGGTGGTAGTATGTCTTAAAAACAGCAGCTGTATTGAGAACAGACTGTGTCGGCTCCTAGTGGGCCATCAATACGGCTGAACGTTTGCCCCCCTTACTAATGAATTCAATAGCACAATACTGGCCTCAGGTCACCTACAGAGTGAGGCAATCTTATGAGGCAGCTTATGAAGCATCGTGAGATCCATTTATGCCTCCCAGACACCGCTGGAGGTCGAGATGCATGATGGGGGTGGCCGAAGAAATATAGAGCTCAACTAAACAGTGCTTATAGAGCAAGAAATTATGTTATATGGTTGTGGACCTGGGAATGATGTTTCAATAGCCTCTGATTTAATAAACCACCTCTCGTTTGGACAAGCTTTCAGGCACATGGAGAGATTAGCACTGGCTTGTTCTTAAAAAGCAGACTCTATTGTCCAGTTAACACAGGTCAGAATGACTGTGATCTTGTTTGTTGGTCCATGGGGACCAAATGTCCTGACAGAAATATGACATTGCGGGGAAGGTCCAGAAGGAAAACGGCTTAATAAAAATGTGTGTGGGGTTTGTTGCCACTGCAGGAGACATATTGCACAGACCAGTTGACTTTAATACTCTGCCACAAGGATTTAAGTTCGACGTGGACTAGCCGTTTTAACTAGTTTCCAACAGTTAAAATGACAAATAAATGCACACTCCGAGAGCGCTCCAGATTTATTTTATTATGCCATCTGGGTGCTCAATATTGATGGGGTGAATCCATGTTTTAAATATTTTATTATTGTACATGTAAGTTCTAAACGAATGCGTTCGCACGTCACGTGCAGATCACACGCACAGAGAAACATTCAGTAGATGTATTGTCAACGCTGTTAAAATGGCTTAGAAACCAAAACTAACTTAAAGGTACAATATGTAGAATTTTATTCATATTATTCAATATCAGCGTGGGGTTTCCGAGAGGGTGAAAGCTTTGCGACAAACTTTGACTTGACAGAGACGCGCCCTTGCACGTTATTAGACAATATAAGCAAATGTAGGACATAAGACTAATCAATGTTATAAAGCTCAACACGACAAAGTGTTAGAATATCATCAGTATGACAATCTAATGTTGATCTATCTTACTGTTAAGTCTAATACAGCCAAGAAACTAATACTAAACATTACAACTTTCAAAACACTCAAATACAGTTTAGTATGATAGTGTAACATTACACCAAGTGAAACAGCGCAGAGTTACCTCATAGTTTTAATTCGTCAAATAAACTGACCAGTAAGAGTAGTATTTCAGCACTTATGAGTAGCTCGGTAGGATGAAATGTCCTCGTTTCTTTATATCCCTCATCTGTCTCTCATTAGTAATCGCGTCCGCGATTCTCGGCCCCGCCCTGCTTCACCACAGTCATGTTAAAGACATGCATTCACTCATCCATAAACATTATTTCTCCATGAATATTATTAGATCCATCGGCATGACGACAAGTTCCATGATCCCATATTCACTGCATCATCAATCTTCGCCTTTGTTATTGTTTTGAAGAGTTTAGCGCCCCTAGTGGCGAAAAACTGCGGATTGTACCTTTAATAACTAAAACCCACAGCTTCTCTATAGAGAGACGAAGCCAGGTCGAATTAATTCGCACACGCAATCGACATCTCACTAAGGCATTCATATAAATGTAATCTTACTGTGCTACTTTGTCTGTATCTGATTTAGAACAAGCAGAAATCTGTGAGAAATATAATGACCCAAAGACAAAAGAACTGATAAAAGCTGGTTTGAAGGAGCAATAGCCTTGTGGGCAGCATGGTGTCATTTACATTTATTCATTTAGCAGACGCTTTTATCCAAAGCGACTTACAAGTGAGGCAATTAGGGGTTAGGTGTCTTGCTCAAGGACACCTTAGTCATGGTATTCGAAGGTTGAGAGAGTGCTTTTTTTATTCACAATCTTCACTTTCAATTCCTGCCAGTGTGGGAATCGAACCGACAACCTTCAGGTTAAAAGCCCAACTCCCTCACCATTAGGCCACCTACCCGGTGTCATATGTCATATGCCATAGCTGTCTCGAGTCTCAGCTCGAGGTTCAGGCTTATTTGTCCATTAAGCTACTAGTCAAAGTTTACTAGTCGGCTCTCATCACATAAATGTTGATTTAAAAAAATCTGAACTCTATTACAAAGACGTTCTCTGAGTGGTTTTTAGAGTTGTTTTGGTTACTTAAGAATTTCTAAGGATGGAAGTCATAAGGAATTTAACTCCGATTCCCTTGAACAATTGTGATTCCTTAATGATTCTTTTAGTACTTATTTAGAATAAATATCTGGAAATAAGAAATGCAATTACATTGCAAAATGATCATTTTAGTAATAATAAATACATTTAAACAATTCTTGCAAAAGGTGTTACACAAACATTTTAACGACTTAATGATCTTTTTATGTGGCACAAATGCAATGTAATAATTTGTGTTCACTATACTATAATAAAAAATAATCAACTAAACAAACATATCTATTTATTTAGAGAATTTATTTATTGTTATAAAATACTACTGACAAGACTCATAACGCATATTTATTGCATTTCATATGAAGAACCAGTCAGTAGCGCTGTATGTTTTCTCATAAGAGTCGTTTGTTTGGGAGTCGGACCACATTGGTTGTTCTGTAAATTTTTGATTCATTAAAAAGAATGAGTTTTTGAGAAATTCTTCTGGGAATCGGACAACAGTGGTTACACTGTATATTTCTGATTCACTTGAGCTCCCAGGATGCATTGCAGCATGAATATGCAGTTACTGTTATAGGATTACTGACTTTATTTATACTTTTGTTGTTGTTTTGTAATTGTTAGTGACTGTCACAGGTCACTGTCAAAGGTCTATGACCTTTCAAAACTGTATCCTGGATATCTTTGCTTTATAGAATGAGTGCTTCTTCACAAACAAAGACAGTATAGTTCACTTAACCTATTAATTGTGCTATATTGTGTTCCCAACTGAAAATTTGCAGAACAAGAAATTTGCCAAATTTATTGGCTGAACAAGCATTTAATGAACGGTCAAATTCAAATGGACAAACAAAGTAGTGTTACTTAGGACAATTAATAAGACAAAAAATGTCACTTTAGTCGATTCATTGGTATTTAACAAAGTTGATTGTCTTTTGCTGCAAAACCAGCTAAGTCCATGTGAGATTTTTTTGCAGAAACCTCTCTTTGGACAACAAAACAGCAAAAGGAACACTGTTGTATTTTCTTGATACTCGCAAAATCCTGACATTGCCACTGTAATAATGGACAAAACATGATAAAAACTTCCAATTGAAAGTGTGAAATCATATGATTTGATTCACGTTTTCCGATTGGTTCTTCTGTGGACTTCTTTTGCTGACCAAGGGAAGTGCCGTTTAGCAGTTTCTTTTCAACGAACCAGTATTTCTGAATGGGCTGGAGCTGGGATTTAGCGGATTTGAAGTGGAAGTATTTGATGAACGTATACTGTGTGCAGATAGTATTTGCTCAATATCATCATCTAATTTTTGACGGAGATGGCGTTTAGTCGCTTTTGCATCTGAACTCTTCATTTAGTTTCACTGTTTTGATTCACTGAGCATCGTCTGTTTCATGTAAATTGAGATCATGATATAAAAAATATTGTATTTATGTGCTACGCACCACTGGGGTAGATCAGTATCTCCACAGGACAGTCGTACGTGTACTTGTCGGCCAGTGTGACCACAATACTGGTGGCAGAGCGAGCCAAAGGGTCAGCATCCGCCCGGATGGCATGCGAGGGGCTCTCCACACCTGCACAGAGAAACTTCTAAAGCATCTAAAATAAGCAGGAGCAACAGATGTTATGTTACCACATGCGAGGACTAAACCGTTCCGCAACTCCAGCAGGAAGATGCATACTGCGAAACAACTGGTATGAAATAAAGTAGTACAGCTAGGCCACCAACACATCAAACATCATTTGGGCTTGAGTCCCAGCAGAAATGACAAGCATATGCTGCACTTTACATCTATGAATTCGGTAGGCGCTTTCATCCAATTGAAACTGGATGTGTATTTATGATATACATGTTGTCAGTATGAAAACTCAGCCAACTATCCACACATCAAACATCATTTGGGCTAGAAAACTGGCAGCATTTGTTTTATAATTATGCATTTATACGGAAGCTTATTTTGGCGACAGTATAAAAAAATAAACAAGGTTTTTGAGTTTATATATCACAATTTGAACCTTTTTCTCACAATGGTGAGTTTATATATTGCAACTGCAAGTTATAAACTTGTAACTGTATGTTTACATCTTGCAATTCTGTTTTATTTATTTTTTTCCGCCACAGAATAAAAAAATAAAAAAGGTACTTGCAACACTGTGCCGCACAATTCTTACCTTTTTATTTTTTGCTCACAATTGCGAATTTACCTCTCACAATTCTGACTTTTCTTTTTAAGTATCGTGAGAAAAAAAGTCTAAATTGTTAGATATAATCTCTGAATTGAAAAAATTTGAGAATTGTGAAATTAAAAGTTGCAATAACCTTTTTTTATGCTTTTATTCCATGGCAGAAATAAGCTTCCACATAAATGTTAAATACAGATGCATCTCAATAAATTAGAATGTCGTGGAAAAGTTCATTTATTTCAGTAATTCAACTCAAATTGTGAAACGTGTGTATTAAATAAATTCAATGCACACAGATTGAAGTAGTTTAAGTCTTTGGTTCTTTTAATTGTGATGATTTTAGCTCACATTTAACAAAAACCCGCCAATTCACTCTCTCATCAAATTAGAATACTTCATAAGATCATTAAAAAAACATTTTTAGTGAATTGTTGGCCTTCTGGAAAGTATGTTCATTTACTGTATATGTACTCAATACTTGGTAGAGGCTCCATTTGCACCTCTATATGATGAGAAACTTGTGAGAATTTTTTCTTAGAATTTTATTTCCATAGAAGAAAGAAGCTTCCATACATTTGCCAGGCAAGTGAATCCATATAAATTTGCAATGCATTTGAGATTTTTACATGCGTTCATATTTATTTGTGTACTCTGGAAATCAAACCCATGATCAGGGGTATCAGGGGCAATGTTTAATTCAAGACTCATGCATTAGGGTGGAGGAACTGACCTGCGAGTAAATACGGTCCTCTGATCTCAAGATGGAAGTTGAACTCATAGTCAATGGAGTTGATGGCCTCTTCCTCGAACAGAGCAGCCAAACACACACCTGAGGCCGTCTGCTCGTGTGCTCCCTGTGCACAATGGTGCTGATCCCTCCTGAGACAAATCAGCAGGGACACATTGCAGGGACACAAGTCCTGAGGTGTTAATGTGACTATAACAGTAGTGATTTAAAGCAAAATTCTGGCATCATTTACTCATTGTGTTCCAAAGCTGTACAAAACTTTCTTTATGTATAACATAACATTTTGAGGAGAATCTGTATTTTGAAGAGATTGAGTAATATCTGTATTTTTTGAGTTGTTTTGCTCTGTTGAACAGCAGACATCTCAACTAGATTTGAATGATTTGCCACACATCATGTTCTTACGCAGTGAAAAATACATCCGGACCAAAGAGGACAGCGACAACACGTCGACAGACAAGACAGAGCAGGTTACTTTTGATGTTAAACAGTGTCATATTTAATATATCGTAATTTTTTTAAAGAAGTTTAAACAATAAATAGCGTATAGTGTCTTTAATGTGTCGTGACAGATCGTTGCAAGATCATCTCTTCATACTAGTTCATTTACAGCATCAAATAAACATGAATGAACATCAGAAGGAATGTTGTTTCAAGCACGGAAAGACGTGAGTACACACAATTCTTCAAGTTCATCAACGTTACTCTACTAACTCCCCTGACTGCTGTGTCGGACAAAATAGCGGATTAGGTGTTATGATTGGTCAGATCGCCTGTCAATCAAACTGGAGTCGGAGTTTATAAAAGAAACCAGGAAGTTTGAGGACAGGGTTGGCATTCAAATACTATAATCATCAAAAAATTCAACAAAAAAGAATCACGAACCTCCTAGCAGTGCTGGGCGAAAATGCCTGCTCTTCTTTAACAGAACGTTGGACTCTTGGAGAGCAGACGGGTGGTGAAGTTACCCGAATTCCACCGTTTGGGAGTGTGCTGAGCTCAGAGGATGTGCTGACCAGTATATTAATGGTCTCCAGAGGGGGAATGACCCCTAGACTGACCACCAGCACCGTTCTCTCCTGATCCTCATCCAAAACGATATGTCCTGCAGCGAGATGATTCATCAGTAAAGCCTCAGAAATGTACAGTCAACATCAATGAAAGAGCTTAATAAGATTTTGCGTGTTAACAGGATTCAACAGACACCGTGACAGGCCTTCCGTTTAAGCTCTGAATAAGGGATTAGCTGCGAAGGATCTTTGATGAGCGTTATAAATGAGTGTGCAATCTTACCACCTCCACTCTGCGGAGTTCCATTGGCATTGCAGCACTCAAAGTAACAGTCATCGATTTTTGTTTTGTCTTTGACCTGCACGGTTATTATCTGGCTGCCAATCATCGCTTCGAACCCGACCACCACGCTGCACTCATCCAAAGGGTATATAAAGATTCCTGCATGAATCACAGGAAGAGGATTAGAAAAAGTGATTCAGGAGAAAGCATTGTTTATTACACAATAGCGAAAGGCGATCTTTCCACAAAGCTAATTTTGCACTTGACAGAAATTAAATCCTTCGTTTTAGTGCTTTCAGCATTGACTAATGCAAAATCCAATCTGTTGGAGTCAATACGACACTGGAGACCGCAGAGCAGCAATGTGCCGGTGACATTTCTAGACTTCGCACAAATAGCTGATGAGGTTGAGAGGGAAAGACAAGTGTTTCTCTTCACAAACTGAGAAAGAATTACAATGATTATAAAGAGGTTGATGCATTTCATCCCAAATTGCTTTTAAAGGATAAGAATAACAAAGTAATTCTTGAAACTTATCAGTGATTTTCAAGTGGATAAAATGAAGTGCTTTTGGACAAAAAGAAAAATCTATATTTTGTGCCATATCTATAATAAAATACACTTTAAAAAGTAATTCGGTAGACCTGTTACCACAGCATAAATAAATGCAAAAATTCCTATATGTCTTTGTGTAATTTAAGCTCAAATTTCATTCAGCCTTAATTGTTTTGTTTTTTTAATAAAGTTGTAGTAACTTAACAAATTCATCTTGATAACATCGGAAATTAAGCAGTGGATTTGTAGTTCCCAACATGCTTTGCAAAGGACTGAATAAGGAAAATAAATGTTGAAATTACATGTTATTTTATTAGTTGTTGTTTTTTGTGAAAGAAAAGACCTGTTGCTTAATGCCATTATGTTTGACATTTAAAGTTTCTTAAAGCATTTTAAGTTATATTATAAGTTATATTAAGCATGTAATATGATAACTGTAGATTTGAACTGAAATAAATAAAATGAATTCCAAGATTCCAAGCCTACAACTCAACTTTGTGTAATCAACCTAAAAAATTGTGTTTATGCTACAAATTATTAAGTTCCTCTAACTTAATGTAGCTTGTTGGTTGAACATAATTTCATAACTCAGTTAATTTGTTTTGTTGAGCCACCACATAGACATTTGGAGTGTACATATCTTTTGAGGTATTTATATTTAATCTCGTCATTGATAATGGATCCACTGGGACATTGTGTGAAGAGTTACATGGCAAAGTTTAATACTAAAGTTCTGGTTCAAATCCGTTAAGTACGAGCAATCACTCTAAAAAAAAATATTAAGCCTTAAATTTAGGATTTATGTAATTGATTCATGTAATTAAGTAATTGAACTGCATATAAAATTTAATGCCATAGAAAGAGCCACTAATGATGGATATAATTTCAGAAAAATCAGAAGTAGTAACGCAAACAAATTAGATAACATACTCACCCTCGACAGGGTGATCTTCAATGTTTTCATAGGTCAAGGAGGCTGTCATTGCCAGGGTGTAACCCCTGACACAGGAAGTGATATCTGAGACACTGAGAGGCAGAGCGCTCCGTTTGCTCTTGTTGATCAGGCCTGGCATGATGGTAGTTCTGTACAGTACAGCTTCTCACATGCAGAGAAGGGGGTGATGGGTGATTTTTTCCTAAAAAGGCTAGATAAGATTGAAACCATGAGACCATGTTTTACAATACATCTTGCAGAATGAATGAACGAACAAATTAATTAACAATTCATTCATTAATCAACCAATCAATCAATCAATTCCTCATTCCCTCCTTGGGGCCAATGTATATTTATTGATGCATTTAGATAAAATATCCATAAAACAAGATAAATTTACTTAAAAAGCTGCAAGACCTAAAACAATAAAATAATTATTTTTTTTTTGTTTGTTTTTATAATAAATATATACAATTTTTGAGAGGTTTAAGTTAAAAATGATAATAAAATGAATAAACTTAATTCAAAACATATTCTCTGAAAAAGGAAAAATACTGATTAAGAACACTGTATCCACAGATGTAGTTCACCATATTAAATTCGACTAACATTTGATCTCCAGAACAGTACGTGTTCAAAAGTGTGTATGAGCAAATCTTTTAATAAATGCCACATGGCTTGATATATTGCATCTAACGCAGTGACATACATGCATAGAGCTGCACGATTCCGGATAAAATTAGAATCATGAATTTTTGGTTTGAAATTGAGATCACGATTCTCCCACAATTCTGAATACACAACCAAACAAAATAATATGTAATTTACAAGAGGTTCTGACAAAATACAAATTGCTGGATTCTAATTGCTGGAAAATGGTTTTGAATGAATTCAATGACTCATTAATAAATACTTGTTTCATTACTGGATGAATCAGTGTTTTTGAACGAATCTTTTGAGTGAATGATTCAATGACATAAATTTAACAGTCACTTGTCGCCACCTGGTGGAATCAGATATAATTGATACAACCACAATTTGACGCCCCAAGTTTGTTTCAAAAAGTAGTTTGCTCTATTTTGATCACTATCATAGACATCAGTGTTTATATACGAACTTAAAACTTATATCTCAGTACTTCTGTAATAGTTTGATATTTGTAACACAGAATTAACTGTTCTCTCTGGTTCTGACAGCACGAACACATAAGTACCGGTCAGGGCTGGGTAGTTACTTTTAAAATGTATTTCACTACAGATTACAAAATACATGCTCTAAAAGTAGTTTGTAACGTATTTCGTTACATTACTCAAGTTTAGTAACTTAATCTAAATACTTTAGAATACTTTGGCATACTAATAATTGTGGAACAAACACAAAAAAGGTAGTTTTTATCTCACAATTCTGACTTTTTCCCTCAGAATTGTGTGACATAAAGTTGCAATTGCAAGTTATAAAGTCCGAATTATGAGATACAAACTCAAATACTAAATTCACAATTGCAAGAAAAAAAGTTAGTATTGCAAGTTTAAATCTCGCAATTCTGAGAAAAAGAAGTCAGAATTGTGAAATGCAAACTCACAATTGTGAGGGGGGGAAAAACAAATTGTGAGAAAAAGAGGCAGTGAGCTTTTTTACAATTATAAAATGAACAGTCGAAAACATGAAACTTAACTCCGCTTTTTCAGACTGTCAGAGTCAGAGAATCACCAACTGTTGTTTAAATGACATTAAAACTCAAAGTAATCACTTTGGTAATCTAAAATACTTTTCAGATGTAACTGTAATCTGATTACCACCCATTTAAAATGTAACTGTAATGAAATACAGCTACTCAAATTTTGTATTTTAAATACGTAACTAAGTTACTTCTATTTCGTTACTCCCCAACCCAAAGGTTTAAAAGACGCAGAATCGTTGTCATTAAATAAAGATCACGTGGGTGCTCGAATAGAGATCGCAATCTTTTTACGATCAATTGTGCAGCTCTATTCATACATTTTATGTGTGGCTTAAGTGTCCAGTATTTCTGTGGCCATTGTAAAAAAAACAAGTCATTCATATTCACAGACGTCACACAGCATAACTCATCATTGCCCTCACGCCTGTCGCATTAATGAAGATAAGAGGACAACAGCATTATCCGTATCTCACTGGATGCCTCTCTGGTGTCTAAATCAAGACCTCTGACAGGGCCACCCCACCCCCCGTCCCACGGGTGGATTTGTTGCACACAAAGCTCAGGTCTGGCACAGCACCATCAAAGGGAACAGAAGCCTCTGGCACATCAAAAAGCCACTGGCACTGTTACAGATGCAGTGCTGATGTCATGACTCGTCAGTTTTTACTTGAGGTCAGCGGAGAAAACTTCAGACTATAGGAATACAAAACCAGAAGAGTTATACAATACAGATCAGCGTCTGTGTCTCAGTTATATTAATGATTGTTCCAGAAAAAGCGATTAACATGATGTAAAACTCAAATTAGCTGATTTTCGGTGCACGAATGAGATTTAACTTTTCAATTGATTCTCAAAGGCAGTAATGAAATTGAAATGGAAAGCTAATGATAATGAACAGATTTTTCTCTTTGAAAAGGACACCCAGTATTCTCAATCTAGTTTTCAGAAGAGATCTGAATAATGTCTCAAACTCTGCTCGGATTTGCTAAAACACAAAGTCTGTTATCGTAAGGTCTCAATATGAACTCAAACTTTCTTCCAAATGATCTGAGCTGTTATCGGCATTCATTTTATATCTCTATACTCATGTCAACAATTGTCAAAACTGAAATCTCCAAGCAATAAAATTTTCACAAATGAGATTTCTTATATACACAACAGTACATATATAAATATCTCAATTATTTCTCCTAATTAGCAATGAGAATAAAAGACTTTTGTTAAACATGTCAAATTTCTCATTTTGCATTTCTCATATTTTGCTCAGGTTTACAAAAACAAAAAAAAACATTTTCGTAAATCTTTCCACAACTGAATTACCTGAGTTATATGGTCGAGTAATGGACAATATTTGGTAATTCTAAGATTATGATATTACGGTCTAATGTAAAAACATTTGGCATACATAAGTATTTTTTAACATTATTTAATATTAATTTGCCATCTCTTCTATATAAAAATTATTTGTTGGCTACCTTGCAAATGTCACGGTATCATGTTTCACCCAAAAATGAAAATTGTGTCATTAATTCCTCACCCTCTAGTCGTTCCATACCTGTAAAACCTTCGTTCATCTTCAGAACACAAATGAAGATATTTTTGATGAAATCCGATTGCTCAGTTAGGCCTCTATTGACAGCAGGACAATGAACACTTGCAATGCTCAGAAAGATACTAAAACATATTTAAAACAGTTCATGTGAGTACAGTGGTTCAACCTTAATATTATAAAGCCACGAAAATACTTTTTGTACACCAATAAAAAAACTAAATACTGACTTTTCAAAGTCAGATGATTTCAGTAAACGAGGCTTCGTTACGTCATAATTGTTTCAATTTCAATACTTCATGTGACTATGGCAGTTTGATACGCACTCCGAATCACTGATTCGAATCAAAAGATTCGTAAAGCTTCGAAGCAGTGTCATCACTAGATATTGTTGAAAAGTTGTTATTTTTTGGTCTTTCTGGGCATCTTAAAGTGTTAATTGTCTTGCTGTCAATAGAGGACGACATGAGGTCGAAAAATAAATGACAGAATTTTCATTTTTGGGTGAACTAACCCTGACCTGTTTCTTGTTTCCTCCCTTTTTTTTCATAGATATATTGTACATATCTCGTCCATATATAGTGGTTGTTCTGTGTGCTGTGTTTTGAGAGTGTTATTTTGATTTGTGTTCATTAAACTCAACTGTTGCGATTAGATCCAGCATTTATTTCATCCTTGCGGCAACCATTTGTGACAGCAATTGCATCCGGCATTGAAAAAGCCCTTTAAATCATCTATTAACGCTATCCACATTAATGTTATAAACCAACTGAATATCAACATTTGTGTCTCTGTTTATTTCCAGTAATGAATTACAGGAGAAACATCTGTGATAAAGCTTATATTCAAAGCAGATGTCATCAAACAGAATTATGAGAAAATAATAATGATGAGGTTTCCCAAACTCTCTAAGTATCTTCTATAGCTTAGACAAATACAAACAGGAAATTTGTAAATCTGAGCTCTGAGTGAACAACAACTGAACAAGTATGATTTAGCTTATTGAGCCCTCTCCTGGTTTATCATCTTTGTCTTTATTTCTATTTATGTAAATATTGTATATATATTTTCTCATCTGTTATTTATTTATCTTTATTATGCTTATCACTTCTTTTCTTGTTTTTGTTTGTAAAATAAAACACGTTTTGGGCAATTTGTGTCACATTGTCACTTGCTACCATCCCCACCGCTCAAACGACCATAATCTTATGTTGTTCCTTCTGCCCCTAGACTAAAACTTGGAAGTCGTAACATTTAATGGGGGCCCGTCCGGGATAATCCTCTAATTTCCATCTAACTTCCACAGAGGGTCAGTGCTCTGAAAATTTGACTTGTTTTTCGGCCAGTTTCCAGATTTATGAGGACACAAATTCTTTCTGAGAGGGCACAAATGTTTGAGGTGAAACAGCTTCTCGATATTACAGAAAAGAAACAGACGCTTTCATCGAGGTGTCCACATGGCCATAACTCAGAGACAGAGGAACGCCACCCCCTCTCTAATGGATTAGGGTTTGGCACAGTGCCGCGTGACAAGATGAGAGCGGACAGATCCGTGCAATAGATTTCCCCCTCGCCCCTGACTGCCATCACACACAGGAAACCGGTCAAACACTGCCATCATGTGTCCTGAGAGGACCGGGCATTTCTGCACAAAGCAAAGGTGTCAATATCATCTTTAGACATGATACAATAGATAATGAAATCATGCATGAACACTCTTAAAAACATTGGCATCTATGCTTCCATGAAGAATCCATAGAAACTCTCCACTGCACAAAAGGTGCTTTATTGCTGAAAATAAAAATGGGATTATTGAAATGGTCTTCACACTAAGAAAAAAACAGGTTCTTTTAAAAATGCTTTGTTTTTAAGAGTAAACCAATGATTTTAAAACCACAAAATAATCGTTTAAGCTTTTTAAAATACCCCAGCAGACCGGAAAGACCAGGTAAAGGTCAAAATCGATTTAATCCTCAATGATGAGATTGGTTTTGCTTAAAAATGCATGAAAATTACATATTCCATTCAAGGGGATCCAAATGAGGAGAACCCAAAGTGACAGACAATGATCAACCCCCGCCTCCCATCCATCCTCTCCCCAGAGCAACGGAGTGTGAATCACTCCCAACGAAAGAGCCAAATCCCCCACTGCACGCACTCCACGGCTGCCACCACACACACACCGCGTGAGACGCGGCACAGAAACAACCACCTGTTGATCCTGCATCTCCATCAACCGACTCCAGATGCATCACTTTGCAAGCTTGTGAAATCTCTTTTAGAGGCTTTCCAAACACTTCCCAAATTCACCTTAAACCTAAAACAAAATGCCTCCGACTTAACCGCAAGATTTCAGCCAAATCGAACCCTTTGAGTTCAGTTCCTCGTGCACTTTTTGCAAAGCAGGACTCTTACCTCACATCTGCAGCGGTCGCAATTCTCTCTCGGCATTAGTGATGTCCAAAATAATGGGCTGCAACTCCGAAAAGCTCTCTACCTCTTGGAGGTGAACGCAACAACTGAGCAGAACGAAGATGGGAGGGAGGCAGAGAGACCGACAGATATAGAAGCAGCTGAAGGAACGTTAATGCAGTCAATCAGCACAGCAACATGTGGTTATGAAGCTCAGAGGAGCTGTGGCAGAAACACGGGAGCGGGAAGCGAGAGCTTGTCCTGTGCAACAGATTATCAGGAACCCCACCACCCCCCGCCAACGCTCAATTCTCCCCTCAGCATCTGTACCACCCACCTACCCGCACCCCCACCTCTCCGTCTCGCCGTAATCAGTGACGAGAGCCCATTCATGTATCCTATTTGATAGCCAGGGGTACCACGGGCTGAAATGCAACACCATGGCCGAGGGGAAGTGAGGGGAGGGCGAGAGATCATAGATCATAGATTCAGCCTGCAGACTGACAGTTTTGGTTGCGTTTCCTTTTCTGTCTCTGACTGTCCTTCCATCATTCATGTTTTCCCTTCAGTGACTACTAAGCTCACTGTCTTGATTTCAATATGCTTTTTTCTGAATGCATTTCATGGCCGTGGCGTGTGTGATTAATCTGCTTTTACAGAGGATGTAACCATGACAATCAATATGGAGCCTCTTTTTTTTTTTTTCAAATGACAACAGGTTGTTTGGAGAGAGTGTGTGTTTAGTGATGTGTGGCTTAAATCTCAGCTTCTGTCTCTCAATTAAATTAACATGTGCTATTTACTGTCTCTCTTGCTCGCTCTCTGAATGTCGCTTATCTCATCTTTACCGAGGGCTGCAGCGGTCGTTGATTATTTCATCTGCAATGAAGAAGAAAATATGTCAAATCCAACAGCAAAAAATACAGTGACATGGTACATGTGTGAACGCTGTGGATGTAAGTCATGCATATCAGCTACAAGATAATCTTTTTAAATAATAAAGACTCTTTGAACACATGCATGCAATTCTCAATTATGATGAAAGCAGGAACAAATAACAAAACCATATTGGCTTTGATGCAAAAATGCATTTGAG
The DNA here is from genome assembly GCA_037194245.1 of Opsariichthys bidens. Taxonomy (NCBI): domain Eukaryota; kingdom Metazoa; phylum Chordata; class Actinopteri; order Cypriniformes; family Xenocyprididae; genus Opsariichthys; species Opsariichthys bidens. Next base: position 23,228,119 of record CM074285.1, on the reverse strand, counting down.
ACAGATACAAGATTGCATGGAAGAGAAAAATGACCTCAAGAACCTTAATTAACTAATAAATCATTTCTAACACTGAGGTATCATATGGGAGCATTATGACGAATACTGAAAATATACAAGATTTCTACCTGATAACATGAACAAATCTTGTTATATTCCTCTTTTGTCAGTTTCTTTGGATAAAAGCATCCGCTAAATTAATAAATGTAAAGTGCATTGCACCTTAATCGTACACATTTTGATAGCTTTGATAATATCTGTACTGCTTTAATTAGGTCAGAAGATTTTAAGTGTTTTAATGGAAATCACTTTACCATTAAGCTTACACAGTAACCATAATTGAACCGTGGCATTTCTAATAAGACCATAGTAACCACTGACAACCTCCTTATTACCATGGTTACATTAACTATGACTTCCTATACAGTGATAACAAAGGTATTAGTCAAGAAATGTGAAGCAAAAACACATTGTTTTAGAGAGTGTGCTTCTATTTCCTCCAAAAATCCAGTTACTACAGATGTTACAGTGTTATAATAGGGATTTTACGTCATTTTAAAGTAAAAGTTATATTATATTCAGGGAAGATTGGTCAAGTTTTAATTTTTTTTCTTTTTTTAGAAAATCAATTTCTGTAATAATTTATATATGAATATACTGGAATTTTAATTTGGCAGACAGAATTCACAAAAAAAAGAAAAACAATTTTGATTTTAACAATATGTTAAAACATTACAAATACAAATTTTATATATGTATATGTGTGTGTGTGTGTGTGTGAGTATTCCCTACATTATGGGGACCAAATGTCCCCACAGGTATAGTAATACTAGTAAATTTTTATCTTGCGGGGACATTTTTTTGGTCCCCATGAGGAAACAAGCTTATAAATCATACAGAATGATCTTTTTTGAAAATCTAAAATAGCAGAACATTTTCTGTGATGGGTAGGTTTAGGGGTAGGGGTACAGGATATACAGTTTGTACAGTATAAAAACCATTACGCCTATGGAATGTCCCCATAAAAAAATGAAAACACAACTAGTGTGTGTGTCTGTGTGTGTTAATATTAAATATTTATTGATTTATTTATTGTGTGTACGCTTTGGAGGACTAAACATAGAGCACTGCACACAAAAATAAATACAACATTTATAAAATCATATAAAATATGACGAAATGGGACTTGCATAGACCTGTGTGACGCCAAACAGTAAAGTCAGTGGAAAATGACATTTGTCGTGATATTTGTCCTCACAAACTGCTTTTTAGTAAAATAAATTCACTTATTTTAATATTCAAAACTTGTTTAGACTACAACACAGATACTTACACAATAGTAAATAGTAAACTGGAAATGGGTGTCATTTGCTGACTTCCGGCCGGACAGCGTTCACTGGGCGCGCGCTGTCAGTTTGCGCGTTCTCGCGAAGCTGAGTCGAGTGAAGCGGACATCATCCCATCTGAGGACTTATCTAAACTGTATAATAGTTCATATATCTGCGACAGAATCCATGTCAACCGATTCCTGGGCTCTAGCCGTGGACGAACAAGAGTCTACAGCCAAGCCTGTGAGTGAAAATGTGATATTAATTGTGTGGTAACTTGTATTGGATTAGCGCACTAGCAGCGGTTGGCTGCGTCTCAAATCGACGACACCTGCCTAACTAGACCGCATTTCTGAACATCTAACACGGTTTTGACCATCAAAATGCTTTCTGACTAGGTTTTGAGACACGGTTTGTATGTGATTTTAAATCTATATCAGTTTTAGTGACTACAATTGAACTTTTAACCACTTAACTATGAAGTTCGACTACATAACTGTCATGTAACGGTCGTGTGATAAAATAAGCTTAAAAGCTATTGAGTGGCTAGCTAGCCCTAAACTAGCTTCAAATACATCTACTTGTTTTAAATCGATGTTTAATCAATTTAAGACGTAATTAATGGCAAAAGATTAATTTGTGTATGTTTGTTATTGGATATTGGCAGGGCTTTTATATTTTCTAAAACTATAAATTCTTTTTTTGAAGAAGAAGAACTTGAAGATAATGGAAGCTGGAGATGTATCTTCACATCAGACCAGTGTTGGTATGTATTATATTGAATTAAACAATAGTTCATCCAGAAATTAATATTTATGCAGTTCCAAACCTGTTTGACTTCTGTAGAGCTTCAGTGACATGGACCTACAGTTTCATAAAATAGAAAGTGGAGCATTCAAACTTCAAAAAGGATGCAAAAACTCTATGAAGTGTCATAAAAGTACACAATATTAATAAAAGCACACATAAATGCATAATACTGTATGGTAAATGTCCTTTGTGCGTTATTTTGATTGGATCAGAATTTTGATTCAATTAAAAATCTCAACATTTCCCTTTTTAAATTCCTCTAAGTAACAAAGACATACAGGTTTGGGAGGATTTTTTGTGTGTGAGTTATGAAAGATGTTTAAAATAATTGCATTGAATTGTTTCTTTGCATTTTCCTATGTGCCATTTATTTTTCCCTCCTGTAGATGATGGTGACAAATCTGATGAAGAGGAAAAAGGTTCATTTTTAAGATGTTACGGTCAACATAAAATCAAAATTTTATTTAAATTTATTTGCTACATACACATTTAGTGCTATTGTGAATGATTTGGACTTTTAAAAAGTGTGTGGTTGCATTTTAAGGTATTTATTCCAATGACACCCAAACTTTATGGATTCACAGTGAAAAAACGTAAGCTTGCTCCTTCCCTAATGTACTATTTTAGAGGACAAAGCCACACAGTCTCTCCTTAATAAGCTGATCAGAAGCAACGTGGTCAACAACACAAACCAAGTGGAGGTTCTTCAGAGAGACCCAAATTCACCACTGTATTCAGTCAAGACCTTCGAGGAGCTGAGACTGTGAGTGCTTCATGAGTGTTAAAGCAATGAGGGAAAAAAATGAATTTACACTACTGTTTCAGGTCTTCTTTTTAATAAGGATATATTAAATTGAGCAAAAGTAAAAGAAAAGTTCAAACTTTTACTTTGAAACAAAAAATGTATGAGCAGCACAGATTTTTTTCAGCATTTATAATAAGAAGAAATGTTTCTCAAGCAACAAATCATCATAGAATGATTTCTGAAGGATCATGTGACAGTTTTTAAATTGTAATATTTCACAATATTAATGTTTTGTTGTTGTTGTTGTTTTTTACTGTATTTTGATCAAATAAATGCAGCCTTGGTGAACATTATAGCCAAATCCCAAACTTGTGAATGGCAGCATTCATAACAATTATTGCTTGATGTGCTCTGAATATTTAGAGGAAAAATTAATTAAATATTATGAAGTTAGACCATGCACTATATTTGGAAGCTTTCACACCTCTCAGGTGGCTCACAAGTGTCAATTTAGTTTGTTTTATTTTGTGTAACTCAGGAAGCCCCAGTTGCTCAAAGGCGTTTATGAAATGGGCTTCAACAGACCTTCTAAAATCCAAGAGAATGCCCTTCCCATGATGCTCGCCGAACCGTAAGTCCACATATTTTGTAAATTTGATTTTAGTTGAATACAGATGACTTATTGAGGGTTTGGAGTGAAAAGTGAATTGCTCTTTAGCCTGCTTGGCTCCAAACACTCACAACATAAAATTTGCTATGTGAAATCTCTGAGAGTATGAGTGTGAAGTTTCATATAACGCTCATGAACAGACTGTTTCCTTCACTCTCAGACCTCAGAATCTGATCGCTCAGTCTCAGTCTGGCACTGGTAAAACAGCTGCCTTCGTGCTGGCCATGCTCAGTCATGTGGACCCAGGCTTAAAATGGCCTCAGGTGAGTTTGAAAACTGAGATTCACTCGAATGTTCCCTTTCATTCTGGCTTAAATGGATAGTTCACCCTAAAATGACAATTCTGTCATCATTTATTCACCACCATGTTGTTCTAAACTTGTAAGACGTTCGTTCATCTTCAGAACACAAATGAGGATCTTTTTGATGAAATCTGAGAGATTTCTGTCCCTCCATAGACCGCTATCTAACTGCCACTCTGACGCTTCAAAAAGTTCTTAAAGAGATCGTAAAACGAATCCATATGAATTGAGCGGTTTAGTCCCAATTTTCTGAAGAGACTCGATCGCTTTATATGATGAACAGATTAAATTTAGGCTTTTATTCACATATAAACAGCCATAAACTCACACATCAGTTGCTTGAGTTGTGCAAGAACCAATGAGGTTCATTCTCGTGTGTTACGCGGTTTGGGTTGAGCTTCTGTTTATGTTTGCTGATCAATGTTTATGTGTGAATAAAAAGCTAAATTCAATCTGTTCATCATATAAAGCAATCAAGTCTCTTCAGAAAATTTGGACGAAACCGCTAAATTCATATTGATAAATTTTACAATATCTTTATGAACTTTTTGAAGCGTCAGAGTGGTGGTTGTGTAGAGTCATTGGAGGGACAGAAATCTCTCGGATTTCATCAAAAAGATCTTCATTTGTGTTCCTAAGATGAACGAAAGTCTTACGGGTTTAGAACGACATGAGGGTGAGTAAATGATGACAGAATTTTCATTTTTGGTCGAAATAACCCTTTAAGGCAAGACACTACAGACAAAAACATTGTTTCTTCAGGCACTGGTCAATTTTGAAATTTTAGGCCATTTTGCATCCATAACTTGTCTTCTTTCAGACTACTGGAAAGTTAAAACATCCGAAAAACACTTAAGAGTTTATCTTATGACACGTTGTCTGCATCTGTAGATTTCAAATACAAATACATATTTTTGAAGGCTGTTTTTTCATGTACTGAGACCGACATCTCCACTTTAGTAGCACCAAATGTTCCAGTTTTATTGCTATCAATTTTCTGAAGGTTTGTACAGAGGGGTTTGTTCATATATAATCTGCTTGATTTTATGTTGTATTTTATTCCTAAAAAAATATAGTAAATGTTTTTTCATAGTAGACATAAAGAATCTGCAAAATATCTTCTTGCAAGAACTCATAAAAGTCATAAGGGCGAGTTTTCATTTCAGCATGAACTATAACTTAAATGTCTTTCTTCCAGTGTCTGTGCATTTCTCCCACATACGAGCTCGCTCTGCAGACGGGTAAAGTCATTGCGCAAATGGGCAAGTTTTATCCTGAAGTTAAACTGGCATATGCTGTTCGAGGACACAAAAGTAAGTGTCTTAAATGAAGCCTTAGAAACTTGTGTAAACCAGAACTAAATGCACGATGGCTGTTGTGCCCTCTGTCAGTGGAGCGTGGCGTTAAGATCAAGGAGCAGATCGTCATCGGCACACCTGGGACAGTTCTGGACTGGTGCAATAAGCTGAAGCTCATCGACCCAAAAAAGATCAAAGTGTTTGTTCTGGATGAGGCTGATGTCATGATCGCCACACAGGGACACCAGGACCAGAGCATCCGCATTCACAGGTGAACTTTCCCTAGTATGTGGAGAACTGGCTTTTAAACCTTGCAGGCAAATGCACAAAGACAGATTGCTGATTATATGATCAATAATAAAACGCTTTAATATATTATGTGCTTTAATAGACAGATGAGCAACTATTTGGATGCATTTATCCACATTTATCCAAAACTAATCGTTATATAGCTTAACATATTTAGTCTTATTGTTTGAATAGCTTGTTTTCTTGATTTACCGTAATCGCCATGTTTTACCATGCTTCAGAAACAACACTATTTTGTCAGAGAGAGCTTTTTCCATCATACAATATATATATATATATATATATATATTTTTTTTTTTTTTATTATTTATTTATTTTTTTTTTGTTAATATCATATCATTTAGTAACACTAATATCGATCTAGATTAGTGCAACAAGTCTTTCATAGCAGCCACCGAGAGAACGTACAGAGTAACGTTATAACATAACTTTCACCACACTCAAATGTATTAAGTAAGATTGTTTTAACCGTGTAAAACCCCACACACTCAATGAAAAGAGCGGCCGACTCCAGCATAAACATAATAAAAGCTTTGCTGGACTCCCACGGCTCTCTGCCCGTCCTGCTTCATACCGCAGTAACATGAATAAAACTATAATTCATTAGCCATGAACATGATTTGAGCCCCAGTCCGTCGGATTACTTTCCATTGGCTGTGGAGAGGAAGACGACAACTTCCACGCTCATTCACGTCGTCATCAAGCTATGTCTTTGTTTTGGATAAGCGACCTCCAGTGGTGAAAATTACATATTGTTTTAATACAAATTATTTTAAAATAAATTATTTTAAAGCATTAGTTCACCCAAAAATGAAACTAACTTAAATTAACATTTTAACAATGAAGTGAATCAGTGTACAACGTTTTCAAGGTGCAAGGAAAATATTTTCCTCCTTACACAACTTGACATTTTTTATCATGTAATTAAATATGAACACAAAGATTTAGATTACATTTCTTCACATCCTTATTTCCCACAAATCCTTTTGCATATTTTGCACAAAAATACCGACACATTTATCCTTCAGATCTACTGGCTTTTTGGTTTAAGACATTTAAAACTAACTTAAAATGCAAAGAAGTGGTAACCTGTTTTAGCATGAGATTGAGCATAAACGGTTTCTATTTCCTGTCTCCTACAGAATGCTTACCAAAGGATGTCAGATGTTACTTTTCTCAGCCACCTTTGAGGACTCTGTGTGGAAGTTTGCTGAAAGGGTCGTGCCGGATCCCAACATCATCAAGCTAAAGCGAGAAGAGGAGACCCTGGACACTATCAAGCAGTACTACGTGCTCTGCAACAGCAAGGAGGACAAGTTCAACGCGCTCTGTAACATCTACGGAGCCATCACTATCGCACAAGCTATGATCTTCTGTCATGTGAGTCTGTGTGCCTCTGGTTGACATTTCTGTGTTTTGTTGTTTCTTTCACTCAATCATCTCATGTTATCGTCTTTTCTCAGACTCGAAAGACTGCCAACTGGCTTGCCGGCCAGCTGTCTAAAGAGGGCCACCAGGTGGCGCTCCTCAGTGGGGAAATGGTGGTTGAGCAGAGAGCAGCAGTTATTGAACGTTTCAGAGACGGCAAGGAGAAAGTTCTCATCACTACTAACGTCTGTGCAAGAGGCAAGTACACTACCTAATACATGCAAAGCTGTATTTTTACATCCCACATAGAGTATGCTATTTGAAAGGCGAGTTATTTAAATTCTGCCATATTCAAATAATCGAGTTCTCCATCCACAGGTATTGATGTTGAACAAGTGTCAGTGGTGATCAACTTTGACCTTCCACTGGACAAAGATGGCAATCCCGACAATGAAACGTACCTCCACCGGATCGGTAGGACTGGACGCTTTGGCAAGAGAGGACTCGCTGTCAACATGGTGGACAGTCAGCGCAGCATGGAGATTCTCAAGACATACGAGAGGCATTTTAGTAAGTCGCTCCATTAGTTTATCTCTTAATTAGTTCAAGTCAAGTCATCTTTATTTATATAGCGCTTTTTACAATGCAAATTGTGGCAAAGCAGCTTTACATTAATAAGAAAATGGTGTCATTGTGCAGCTTATTCTATATATTATTGATTCATTCCGTTGCAAATATCAATAGTTATTAGTCTACTTAATTTAGGTATAGCAGCACTGCAGAAAACAGCGACGTAATCGTCCGGGTCAGCTCAGTTTGTATACAACGGCGCCAATGCAGGCATATCAAAAACACTGCTGAATATCAAGCAAGTGTCCCCAACTTAAGCAAGCCAGTTCAGGCAATAATTATTTTATTTTTAATTCATCGCAAAAATAGTGACTAATTCTAATATGAAAAACTATTTAAAATATATATTTTGTGCTATTAAATCGATTAATTTCAATTGATCACATCTAACATAAAAGTTAACATGCAAGTTAAATAATATATATGTATATATCTGTGTGTTTATATATATAATATATTTTGTATACACAGATATATAACTTTTTACAAACTTATGTTAGACGTGACCAATCGATTTGATAGCACTATGTATTAAAATATATTCATATATAAATTGTAATTAATTTTATAATTATTCATTTTTTATCATTTTAATTAGCATTCTTGTAGTATCATTAAGATACTTTTATAGTGTTTTTAATCTTTTGAATGCGTTTTTATTTTTATATTGTTTGTATTAGTAACTATTGTGTTTTTGTCATAGTTTTATTTAGTTGAAATTAAATTTTATTTCAGTACATCACGTTAAACCAAATGGAATTTTATTTCAGTGAACGTTTATTTTATTTTAGGTAACAAAACAGTTTTTTATGGTTTCAGTTTTAGTTAACTACAATTACCCTGATTTATATACATACATTTTGTAAATAATTATTATATTGTGTTTATGCAATGCACATTTTTATTTTTATTTAATGATTATGTTATGAATATTAATGTATATAAATTACAAAATAATGAATCATTTTAAAATGAATGTTTAGTATTATATTATTTATTTTTATGTTAGTTTTATATAAATATTATATGAATTGGATTGTTAAATTTATTCGTTTGTTTTTCCCAACAGATAAGAAAATTGTGAGGCTGGACACGGATGATCTTGACGAAATTGAAAAAATCGCCAACTGAAGTGATGAAGAGTGAAATTCATGTTGTTTTCATCAAAATCAGTTCTGCTGTTTACATCAGTTATCGATGCACATTTAAAAGAATGCGCTTCAACTCGACAAGCTTAATGCCAAATAGTTTTGATTCTAAGCTTATGGTTATTACAGGACCTTTTGACTCAGTTTGCGTTTGACAGAGTGTGTTTTGATTTAGAAGTGAATTTCAATACTAATTCCTACATTTAACCTTGTTTACTGCAGACAGTTTAACATAGGCATTTTAAACTGTCAGTTACTGCTTGACTGAAGACGCATATCTTGCATAGCGTTGCACTCTGAAGTAAGTCGACTACCTTTTGGTCTTGCATGTGAAAAGAATCATAACAGGCTTCAGTATATGAGATATTACTGATATCACAGTATCTGAGAAGATAAAAGTCTCCAATAAATATTGATTGAAATAACAATTGGGATTTCATAACTCAGCATGCCTACAAATTCGCACCGAATTATAAAGCGCACAAATGTCACAGTCCCTTAAGACCAACTCGAAACACTAACATTCCTCGAGCACTTTAGAATAAAAACTTTTTTTATGAGAATTATTGTGTAAGAACACAATAGAGGATTGTCATTTAAGATGATGCCATTATACTTGAACTGAAAAAATCATTCAAGCTTTTGGAAGAAGAAGAAAGAGTTTTGGTTCTGCTCTGAAAGACCAAATATTAGTTTGAGTTTTACTTGCACTGAATTATTTGAACTTTAGCTAGCATGTTCTGTTCTGTTGCAGGAAATGCTGCACTTTTACAAAATACAAAGAGTTACTGAAGAGTGATTGCTTTGTAGCTATATTGTTAGAAATGGCTGCTCTACTCTTGTTTATTATTTATTATTTTAGTTTGTTTACATTTTTGCCGCTCAAAGTAATGCACTTTGTTTGACTGAAACCCATTTGCGATTGCATTTAGCATTTCAGGTTTTTTTTGTACATTAGCTGCATTTAGGGTTTTATAGTTGTTTCCTCTATATTGTTATAATAATAAAAAATACCAAATGGCTCATTTGTGTGTGGCGTTATCAATACTTTTCACTTCTTTGCAAGCATTAAATGCAACACGTGTTGTTTTTTGGATGGGGGTTTTGCCTTTCCAATAGGGCTGTGCAATATGGATTTTTTTAATGAATATTGCAATTGCGATTTATTTTGCAATTTTGGTAATTGTTTTTGCTTTTTCAAGCATGCTACATTCTGAATGTATTCAGTGCACAAGAAGTGCATAACAAAATGTTTCACAATGAAGTAACTGTATTTACAGCTTAATAAACAAAACTGTCTTTAATACAGACAACATAAAATAAATTAAGGTTAACTAACCTGAAATTCCAGTCATAAGTAAACTTCTTAAAATTGTATTTCAGTGCACACATTTCACAATGATGTAACACTGTACAGTAGGATTAACTGCTTGATAAACAAAACTAAAAAAAAATGTCTTAAAAACAGACAACATAAAATAAATTACGATTATTTCACCTGCATTTAGGGTTTTATAGTTGTTTCCTCTATATTGTTATAATAATAAAAAATACCAAATGGCTCATTTGTGTGTGGCGTTATCAATACTTTTCACTCGTATTCAACGCCCGCCTTACATTTCTCATATATTTCGGGAATAGCACAATAACGTTGCAGTATTCTGAATTAAAATATAAATAAATTTACAAATAAAATTGCAGACTTGTGCGATTTAGAAATTGCATGTGCTCAAATCGCGATTGTTTTTGCGATTGCGATTAATTGCACAGCCCTACTTTCCAACTCCATGCATTTAGTGTGAGAAACACTTTTAGCACGTTTGCGGATGTTTTTAACACGCATTTGATGTGCAGCTTGTCAGAATTATTCATTGTCATTTTTTTTACATAAAGAAAAAAACTTTAATTAGTGGTAATCAGAATATATAGGGAAATTGTGTCTAATCATGAAGAAAACAATGTCTTCAAAAAGTCTTAACGGTCCCAAAAATAAGTAAAATTTTCTCTAACCAACACATAAGATGGTTGGTAACACTTTACAATAAGGTTCATTAGTTAACATGAACTAATAATGAACTGCACTTCTACAGCATTTATTAATCTTTGTTCATGTTAATTTCAACATTTACTAATACCTTATTAAAATCTTGTTAACATTAGTTAATGCACTGTGAACTAACCGTATTTTCATTAGCTGATGTTAAAGAAGATTAGTAAATACATTAACAGATATGTTGCTCATGGTTAATTTATGTTGGTTAATACATTAACTAATGTTTAACTAATGAACCTTATTGTAACGTG